>WOGO01006039.1:0-12017 GCA_015342085.1 Leptinotarsa defecta
ACATGGCCGAGTCCCAGTTAATTTCGAACAGTCTAATATTTTTTTACAAAACGAATAAATATGGGTTCTTACAACCTACTACACCATTTATTGTCTTCTTTTTAGAGTGGGGAAGTAGGTATTTAAAGGTAAAAGCTTGATTTAATTTTTTTTCTAGAAATATTTTTTTTTAATGAAGCCAACCCTGGATGTGGCATCTGTTTCATGGTGGGCCTGTCATAAACGAATGCGTATACAAAATTTCGTGTCCCTGCTATCTACCGCTGAGGTGATCTCTCGTACGGAGCCGATCCTGGCAGCAGCATCAGGTCACGTTTATGATTAACATGCATTGTCATCGGTTCTGGACCAGCATGCAAAATTTCAGGTCAATTGGATACCGGGAAGTGGGTCAAATTAAACTTGCAAGATTTGTTAACATACATATAAGTCAAGTTAAATGAAAGCTTTCAATTGAAAAACTGCTTATTACTTTGGAACGACTGATCACGAACCCCCTTTCGACTTGAAAAAAAAAATGAGAGCTCTCCTTCGGCGACGAATGATGCAAAACTATTATCTTTCTCATCAATAAGTACTAAAAATTCCTTTTTACATAAATTTTGTCTGATCTTGTACCACTGAAAAGGTGTTCGCCTGGCATAGTAAAAATTTTGTTTTTCAGCTCATACAACTTGAGGATCTACAACGTCTCCAAAGAAGTAATCACAACCAGATTGGTACATTGTAACTGTAGTAACCTTCAAGAAAATATCAATTTTTATCCTACAAATTACAACCAATTTTTTTTATTTTTACAGTAAGGAGTATGAGGCTGAGGTACTTTAAAAAATAACTTCCATGTCAAACCACCATTTATTTTTCTAGCATTAATATTTGTGGAAGTATTAGTTACTCCAAAAATCAGTTCAGATTGTACTGTAGCATCAATTGAATATGTTTGAATAGTAGGGAGATATGTTGCTGAAATATTATAATATTGCTAGTCACACAAATGTCTAAAATATTGTAAAAGCAATACATGTTTTTTTTCTCAAGTAAAAAAGTTGTTACGGAAGTATAATATAAATGATAGTTGCGTAAGATTGTTTTAGATTATTTTTTATAATAAATGTAGTGTATGTCGATGTCACATTAGATTAAGACTGTCGTAGATGTAGTAACTGGGTTGAAAATGCTAGTTTTTCTGCGAATTTGCGAGGCAGATGTTTATTTTTATAAAATTAATTTTTAGTATACAGGGTGTTTCAATTTAGGTAGTACTGCAGATTTATGATAGAATGTGGAGAACATCGAATAACAAATTAGTCTTCTCTCACTATTGGAACACCCTGTAGAAAAAACCTTAAAGTGAGCCCTTTTATAAAACAGGTATATTTTTTATATTTGTTTAGGCGAAAACTATGCTTGATAAAATCGATATTCAAAGACTGGAATCATTGACAAATGCCAAAAAAATTTCAGGTTGATGCAGTTCCAGATAAAATTCTTTCAATTACCTGCGAGTGGAACAAATTCCTTTGTTTTCAAAACAATACTGTAAAATGAAGTTTTTGTTTGGAAATGTACATAACCGATATTTTCAAAGATTTGCTTCGAAGAAAGGGAGTTTTACGATAAAAAATTCAATTAGTTTTCAAAGTCTATGGAGGTATATCGATTTTTAATGTTTGCCATTAAGTGTTAAAGCTTGTTGACGATGTAATAAAATAAAAATTACAATAAAAACGTTTATTTCTTTCCATAATAAATATAATCTTTTTAGAACACTATACAACAACTGACATTTCCTGATCTATATTCTTTGACAGATAGCCAATTTTTTCTCTTAAAACAGAGACATTATCATATTTCAACAAATTGTTCACAAATTTTCCTTAATGTACTTCTCAGCTCTTTCTAAACTGTCTTTGAGCAATGGATCCCATTCTTGAACGTGAACTTTTTTAGCCTTCATGTTGCAAACTAAACTACCGTCTTGACCTTTAGGGGGTGCTGCCCTACTTTTGAAAACTTCGGCAACAGTTTCCTTCATCCATTTCTCTGCATTGAATTTTTCAGTCTTCAGATTCTGAAAGAAAATGAAATTTTCAAAAAATGAAGATTGCGTCTTACCTTTTCGTAATGGTTTTCCATGAAGCCCTTTATACTGTTATGACTTTATAATTCTTAAGTTTTTTGTGCTGAGAAACTACTTCAGAGGTTGACCGTTCTCAAAATTACAAATTATACTCTTGAATTTCACAATTCAGAGCAGATTTCAATATATGTTACAGCAACAATGAATAAATTAAAAGCAATTTATTTCAGTATTAACAGATATGCAGAAGCTATTGTATAGTAAAAGACAGGTTATGCTTCTGTGAAGAAATGTGAAAGCTCACAATAAACTGTTATTCAAAGACGTTCAACGTTTCAGAAATCATGCCTGGTTTGTTACAGACTGGGTTGAAACTGTATTTTTAATTTTGTGAAAAAAGTTTTTGGCTCTAAGCAATTACGTTCAAAATAAACTTCATAAAGATGTGTAAATCATGCACAGAAGTTACTTTCAGATACAAAAGGGAAGAAAATCCCTTCCGAAACAACTACTTTCACATGAACATTGAATTATACGAACGCCACTTTTTCATATCCGTTTATACTCCAAACATTCGTTATGAAATTGAATCAGATATCATTTACAGGATTGCTACACAGTATTATATATGAAAGAGTAACGATATGAAATTTCACTTACATGGAACCCTACCATCCTCAATGACGCACTTCAAAGTTACAGAAAACACACCTTACCTGAACAATGAATACAGCTCAACATTTTATCATACTTCAGGAGCGTGTGTATCATCATAAAAAGTTTAGACAATCGGACAGTCCAAACTAGTGAAATTCAAAAATTTCCGTTATTTTCTGAACATACTTTGTATAACTACTTCAATTAAAGTTTAATGGCTTTCATAGTCATAAGTAAATATCTGAAATAATGAGCCTGTACCTTAGGAACACAGCACCTAGCTTTGACCATATTATCGGCATATGCTAAAACTAGAATGGGAAGATCAGGGCAAAGTTTCGTTGCTTTTTGTAGTGGCACATTTTCCAACATCATCGAACTTCGAAGGTAGTGAATAATGTATCTTTTGTTTGAACTTGTGGTCTTCACATTGGATTCTAGGGCGTTCTTCATTTCTATTTCTATGAAATCCCTAAAATTAATGATGTCAGTTGTAGTATTGGTTAGGTTTATGGATCATTAAAATCATGGAAAAAAAATGTTTGCCAACGTTTCAAATTTCATTTAGTCAATTTAAAATACTCTGCAGAAAAATGTAGAAGATTTAGATATAAAAACATTCAATTTACCTCAAATTTTCTTTGACTACATTTTTAATTTGTTTATTAATAGCTTCTAGTTTTTCGAGACACTCAAACTTCAAGCTCAAAGGCAAAATAGATTCATCCGCCACATTATAATTCAATTTTCTCCTCAAGGTTGTTACGATCATTTCCAATAACTCTGGCTGAAAAGAAACAAAAATTGATTTTAGTTAGTGGATTTTCATCAATAACTGATAAAGAAGAACATTTACTAACTAAACAATATCAACTAAATAATATCAAAACTGAAATTGTACGAAAAAAATGCAAGTCAGAGTGACATTCACTCACTTCCTTACGTAACATCTTTATGAATTACGACTATGTCTGGATAACAATCTTCTAATTTTCTGTCGCTCAAATAAAATTTCATAAGATGTGAGGCATTTTTTTTGGTAGAATGAACATTCACAGTGAAAAGCTTTACTTAGATCTAGCAATACACCACTATGTTCTTGTGAATTCCTTGTTAACATAATGTGAAATTTTATTATTTCTATTCTTTATTAATTGCCAAATAAGCAATTTCACTTATTCATTGCCACTGAGAATGTGAATGATGAAAGGGAAGTTTTATTTCAGTAATTTGTTTTATTCACTCATTTCATCAGTATATTGAGATTCAATGTAATGTTTGATTTATTTTTTGATGAAAAATAAATTCAGTTTTCTTTGGTACAACTTCGATTTCTTTTAAATGACTCAGTATTTTTATCATTCACAAAGAAAATGTCACAAAACGACAATTTACTTTACGGAACAAACAGAAGTCAACTTGAAAAAATAAAATGTGTAAATTTAAGTACTATTAACTTCCAACCTTGTCTATGTTATCGCTGATGTTAACCTTTAAGGAATCTATTTCTTCTACTATCTCAGATCCATTTTCTCTAGCCAATTTTGCTCTGTCGCCTGTTACAGCAGAAATTGATGCGATACTTCTTCCTAAAGATTTTATGTTTACTATACAAAAATCCTCTAAGTCAGAAGTGTCCAAGACATGAGTACCACAACATGGTTCCCTAAAAAAAGCTCCATTTTATTAATCTATGTGAGAAAAAACTTGTCAAAACCATAACTGATTTCACAATAATGTTTGAGTATTGAGAAATGAATACCTTGACAAAAATGTATCATTCTTCACTTCTATGATTCTTATGCCACTTTCTGGATAGACTTCTCCAGGAATAAGTGTAACGCAATCGAATGCTAGCAATCCTTGGCTGTCTACTTCTATGACATTCACAGGCTGATTTTTTTTCAAAACCTCCAAAACTTCAGCTTCAACCTTTTCTACATCCTTATGTGACAATTTGTCCCCGAAAATCGCCACATCAAAAGTCAAATACTTGTCAGTTACTTTGCTAGACTTTTGACAAGTAGCTCCTTTAATTTTTTTCAAAGCAGTGTTTAGCAAGTGCGTGCAAGTGTGATTCCTCATGCAGCAAAGCCTGAAGTTATCGTCCACTCGAATTTTTCCTTTTGTGTTTGTTCTCAAGGTGTTTCCATTTGATCTGAAAAAACCCTTGTGCACAATATATCCGTTTACGTTTTCTACTGATGTTACATCGAACGTGTCTGTGCCCAATGTAATAATTCCTCTATCAGATATTTGACCTCCAGCTTCCGAGTATAAGTTAGTTTGGTCCAATACCAAAGAACAGTAATGATCATTTTTTATTTCATCAATGCTTTCTTCATCTTTGAATATTTTAAGAACAGTAGTCTCAATCTCTCCAAAGGAATATTTCCCATTGTGTTTTGAGTATGAGTATTTTGAGGTGTCATATGTTTTTGGGATGTTTTCACTGAGTAGATAAGAGTATATCTTGTTCTCAGTATAAGCACTGCTTTCCTTTGATCTTATCTTGGCAGTTTCTAACTCTCTGACGAGCTCTTGTGGGTTGAACTTCAAGTTCAAAGCTTTTGATAGCTTTGCTATGGCATCTTCATCTATTCCAAAGGTGTCATACAGTTTGAAAGCTAATTTTGAGCCTATTTCTTTTGGACGAGTGGTTGCGATTTCATTGTAGGCTCCTATGAAATTTGGAGTTTCGATGACATCAAGTTCAAGTAACTTTGGATTTTCTATCGTGAGTTTTTGCCAGACTTTTGAACTGGATTCTCGCACTGATTTATAAACTTCCTCTTCATAATCAATTATCTGATGAATCTGAAAATAAACCTTATTAGGCACTAGTTATATTAATTAACAATGATTAATTTTCCCTAGAAACAGTCCTTAATAACATTATTAATACAAAAAAGAACACTACATTCAACAAATTCACTTGAATAAGATAGGAATTGTTTATAATGAGATAATTTTATGTTAGTTTGCTGAAATTTTCAATAGAATTCTGGAAATTATTATATCATTCAAAATCTCTCCAATAAAATGATTGCCAATGTTTATTTCAAACGATCCAAGGTGCAAAATTTAAGTTGGTACAACTTTGGCACATCTGATATGTTTTTTGCTCTGTAAAATTTAATATTTGGTTTCTTATAATCTAATATGGAAATACATTGTAGTAATTTCAATGAATTGCCTTTCCCCAAACTGATAAAAAAAATGCAGTTTTGAAAGAAACAAAGAGAAAGAAATAAATTTTGAATGTATAAGAATATTTATGAAGTTTCTAATTCTGAAAAGCATTCCAATTATGGGAGATGATTGTTTGAATAAAATTTTAAGATGTTCACACCACAATAAATTTGTGTCTATTCATAACCCTAAAAACTTGACAGATGATGACTTTACGGATTTTCTGTGAAAGTTTATAGGCTGTTTTGAATCGACAAAATATTTTTTTTATAATAAACATTATTGATGATTTTTCATAATTTAATGTTACTCAAAAAGTATATTAACGGAGATAAAATTTTATAAGATAAATATCATAAACAACTTAACCTGGGAAATATTTTTTTCCAACTCAGGATAAAAGGGACCTAAGTTTTCCACAACATAATTGGAAAGTTCTTTGAGTAGGCCTTTTTCCCTCTTGAAAGCAGTTTCACTCAGAAGAAAAGTTTTTCTTAAAATTCTTCGTAGTTTCTGGCTAAAAATTTTTAGTAATTCACTGAAATTATATTTTAACAAAAGCTTGATCTCACTTTTCCTCAGGAATTACGCCATCTGCTAAACAAACTGTTATCATCCTACTGTGATCAGCCAATGTTCTATACGACTGATCTAGACTGTTCCAATCATTTTCTCCAAATTTACCTTCATACTTTGGTAAATTGCTACAATTCTAACATTAATTGTTTAAAGTATAATCAATCAATCCAAAAGAGATCAAGTACCTTATTTATAGCCTTTAGAAGATACTTGAAATTATCCGTATCATAGTTACTTATTTTGTTTTGTAAGATGGAAGTCAGTCTTTCAAATCCCAATCCTGTATCTACATGTTTTTGAGGAAGGTTTACAATTGAACCATCAGGAAGTCTAAAATAATTTATTATGATTCAGCTCATCATCAATCGAAATCATGATGTATTACCTGTTATATTCTATGAAAACAATATTCCAAATTTCAGTTAGGTCATGAAGACCTTTATTTACAAATTCTGATCTGTTATTTGTTCCCAGATGGTCGTAGTGGATTTCTGTACATGGTCCACAAGGACCAGTAAGACCCATTTCCCAAAAATTATCCCTCAGACCAAAGGGTAGTATTTTGTCAGATGGCACGCTAAAAAAAAATTTAATATTTTTTTCACTCGAATTTGAATTCAACATACCCTAATTCTTTCCAGATTTCCTTAGTTTCTAAATCCTCTTCCACTTCTAACTCTCTGTCACCTTTGAAATAAGTTACATACAATCTACTTGTGGGTAATTTATAAACTTTTGTAAGTAAATTCCATGCGAGCTTGCATGCCTCTGGCTGATAAAAGAAAAATTACTGCTAGTGAGTATGCAGGGCCATTTGAATTCATATCTATGCGTAGGGATCTCATAAGAAGAGCTAGAGAGTATTTTAAATTATGATAAATTTACCTACATGGTTGTATCTTCTTTTTCTGGTGTATCTTCTTTATTTGCGTAAATATTGAAAATTATTTCAAAAAAACTTACAATTGTATATCAGAATACGGTCATAGAATTTTAATACGAGGTGCAGTCTGACTTGGACCATCCTCAACTTTGAAATTTTCAACACAGATCTGTATCTGTTATAAAAATTTTAGCAACTGTCAACATTAAGCAACATGTACAGCATAGCATGAATATTCATTAATATGTATAAGAATACTGCTTGTTTTGGATTTGTTTCACGCCAGAGGTTTCAGTGTCATCTTTTGTTTTGATTGTGTGTAACTTGAAATTCTTCTGAAGAAATTGAAAGGTTACGGTGTCAGATGAAATGTTTCATCTTTTATTCAGAGTTATATGATGAGAAGGTATCAGTATATGTCTTCAAATGGGACATCTGCAGCATGAACTTAGAAGCTTCAGAACAAAAGGAAACTTTTCAAAGTAAAAATATTAGAAAAAATATTAGAAAACAATTGTGCCAGAATAGTAAGCCGGATATCAATTACTTCAATAACAATGATTTATTCCTCTGTGCAGACAAAACAGAAGTTATTCGTATTCACAATTGGCAAAACAGTGGAAAGCATATATTTCATGGAGAACAATGTGACCCTAACAAATACTGATCACAATGTAAGATTCTTGGGAATCATTCTAGATGAGTTTCTCAACTGGAAAGCCCATCCACAACAAATGATTCCAAAACTCAATTCATTGAAGTATCTTTTTACCAACTTACAAACAGTTTTAACAAAGAGTCAGTTGCTCAATATATATTATTCTCGAGTAGAATTTAGACTTAGGTATTGTGTCTGTTTCTGGGGCATCTTTCACAGTAGAAAATGTTTTCAAAAATGAATCAACTTATACAACAAATCTGAAACTTCATCAACATGATTTTTTTTTTTGGTACCTTGGGAGCTTTCTGACATGTCCAAGTCTACAGAAAACACTGCAGCCTCTTGGGCTTATTGCGTTTATTCTCCAATCTTCTCATGACACCCATGATACCAGAACCAAGAATAATTTTCATTTGCTTAGCTAGATTCAAAGTAACATTATGTGGACTGGAATACATTGGTCCAAAGATATATAATTACTATCCAGATCATATAAAGGAATTAATAGTTTCTCTGTGTTGAAAAAATCATTAAAGAATTAGATTTTGGCCTCCGAAACATTGTGGAAGGTAAAAAATACCCAAAAAAAGGTCGATGAAAAAGAAAGATTTTCTTCCACAAAAAATGACTTCCGTTGAATAGAAAAATGCCTTTATGCTTTTCAGTTTTAGGGTATGAGCCTGTCTTCCCCCTTTTTATCTTTTTTCAATTTATATTTTCTATTGACAGTTCTTACACAATTTTATTGCTATGCTGCTATGCTAACTATGCTGATGACACTAATTTGGTTAGCGAAACAGGCATGGAGTGACAATATTTTTGTCATGGTTTGGAAAAAGTATTTTCAATGGATTCTGATAGCCCATTGAAAGTTTTTATGGCAAAGTATAAACAGATTTACGATATCTCTGCAAATGAAGAAGATAATGCCAAAAATTTTATTTCAAAATCTTCGGTTTTTCAGTAGATCTCCGGAAACAAAAAAGCTAAAGTAATTTTTTGTTTAATTCAATAGTACCGTAAAGAGGTTAACTTTGCCAATTCTATCTACACTCTATAATTGGCCATTTACGATATCTCTATGCACAGACTTGAGTTTGAATAGACCTGTATATAGCTGGGTGAATTCTACCTTGAAATAATCTCCAAATGACCAGTTTCCAAGCATTTCAAAAAAAGTGTGATGATATCCATCTACCCCAACAACGTTCAAATCATTATGTTTACCACCTACACGAATGCACTTCTGGCTGTTGGCCACCCTCTTGTATCTGGGTGTTTGAGTGCCAAGAAAAATAGATTTAAACTACAGAAAGAATAAAAATTCATGATTGAGGAAGTACAGTGAAATTATGACGTTACCTGATTCATTCCGGCATTTACAAACGCCACTGTAGGGTCGCAGTAGGGTACAACAGGACTTGACTTAACAAATTTATGATTATTTTCATTTATGAAATATTCCAAAAACTTTTGTCTTATTGTTTTGGAACGCAAATCATTATTGATGTATTTGCATATGCTCCTCGTGAGTATAATCATTTCAGACTTTGTATGGATTACTTTATTACAGGAAATTTGTACAACACGAACCATTTTCACTGAGAATTTGGATGAAAAATAAAAAAAAAATTATTCACAACATATAACCTCGATTTCTGTCATTACTTCAAATTCGTTAGTTCAATTTAGTTCAAATATACCAAAGTGAAATAAAACTGACAATTGAACTATTTTAGTGAAAGGAATACGTTCCGTTTCTAAAATGAATAATCTAAACGAAGCATTGAAAATATTAAAATTTCTGAAAGATTAATACATTTTTTTCATGCTATTCCATGAATAAATGAAGTTTGAATTTGTGTTCTAGATAGTTTAAATGTTGCAAAAGTAATTGCTTAATTTCAAAAGAAAATACTAATTTTTTATTCAAACTAGAGAGTTCAACTTCTATGACGTCCAACAAACTTAGCATTTAATCATCTCCTAAATACAAGAGAGCTATCCTATTGATAACGTTGTGAATTCATTATTTATCTGGCTGAGAGTTGAAAAACAAAAGTTAGCTAATGTAATTTTTCTTTAATTGAACCATGGAAAATACATCTGTTTCTTAATGACCCTAATCAGAAAACAGTAAAACGAAATCATTCCACTTTTGATTTCTGAATTTTTCACCTTATATCATTAAAATTCATTTTCTTGGAAGTAATATCATTTTAATTAAACTATAGGTAGGGGAACGCGGGGTAATGAGAGCGATCGGGCAATGGGAGCTATGGTGATTGAACGGAATGCAGGCTTTGCGCAGTCTTAAGCACTCGGGTGCTTCTGTCAACTATCTGCAAACTTTGCCTGACGCGCTCGAACCGTTAGTGCCATTCGTTTAGTCACTAGGGACGCTTGTATGTTTTTCGCTTCACGCTTACAAGAAATTGCCGATTGCCATCATCAAGGTAAGCATGAAATCATATTCTTATTTTATTGTATTTGTACTTCTTATATCCCTAGTTTCGTTTACTAACTAGTACAATCAGTTAAATTGTGATTGAGAATAGAATTGTTATGTTATTACTTTTCAGAATAGTGGTCAGCGGCTAATGATAGCCTAGCTAGGCTCTCATAACCCGACATAGCTCCCATTACCCCACTTAGTCATTCAAGAAACATAATGCCTTGTTTTTTTTGTTTTAAATGTCACGTAAAAGAGCTCGGACAACCATAAAAGCTTCTTGGACAGTGGATTCATTAGAAAATGCGATATCTGTCCTCAAAGGAGGAGGTATATCGGATCTCAACAGACTGGCATTCCTTACAGCACTCTAAAGAAGAAATACAATTTAGCGAAAGCTGACGATAGTAGCTATAAAAACTCTCCTAAGCTGGAAAAAAGTACTGTATTCAATGTTGCCCAAGAAGAAATACTGGCTATCTTCGGACTATGTCAAATAAGTTTTATGGTTTGACAAGACAACAGTTTCGCAAAGTACGTTACAGTGTAGCTGAACAACTAGGTATTCAGGAACGGTCTAACCAAGTCAATCAAACTGCAGGAAAAGATTGGCTGGCTGGATTTATGCAGCGTCATCCAGATTTGAGTATTAGAAAGCCTGAAGCCATCAGTATCAACCAAATCCTCGGATGTGAGATAACACTTTTTTTCAATAATTTTGAGATATTGATGAAACAACATTACTTCGAGCCTCAAATGATTTACAATGTAGACGAGACTGGTCCAGGAGACTGAAAAAATTATAGCTCCCAAAGGACAAAAACGCGTCGGATCTGTAACATCATGATGGAAAAGAGATAAGACGGTCACAGTAATATGTGCTATGAGTGCGTCTGGATCTTTCGTTCCTCCGCTTTTCATATTTCCTCGGCAACGTTACTCACCACAGCTGGAAAAACATGGACCAGTGGGAGCCGTTTACACATGTTCACATAATGGCTGGACTAACGAAAAGATGTTTGTTGTATGGCTTTCGTCATTTTATGAAATACACCAAACCCGTAATGCTAATATTGGATAATCATAACAGTCATGCTACTCTCGAAGCTTGGGAAATGACAAAAGAGAACCATACCATAATTCTAACCATTCCTCCTAATTCATCCCACCGTCTACATCCCCTTGACGTTGCATTTTATTCCCCGCTTAAAAGAGCTTATAACAAAGAGTGCAACTTGTATATAAAATCTAGAAATTTGATAAAAATTACTCCATACGACATTGCTGGACTATTTAATAAAGCCTATACTAGAGTTGCTTCTATAGTAAAAGGAGTGTCGAGCTTTAAAGCAACGGGAATATTCCCAATGAATCCTGGAGTTTTTTGCGATGATGACTTCATTAATGAGGGATCCAGATCAACTGTGTCGGTGGCTGACGCTTAACAGCAATCAACGAATATCAACTTCTATTCCATCAACGTTAAATCAGGCTGAGCAACCATATGCTAGCC
>WOGO01006040.1:0-12017 GCA_015342085.1 Leptinotarsa defecta
AGAAAAGAAGCAGAAACTTGTAGTGTAAGTGAAAAATTTAAATAACCAACATTTTCATAACACTTAAATGAAATGAATAAAAACACTTTTGTCTAAATACCATTGGAAAATTTGGGTTTGATCCTATTATCAAGTATCATTTCAAACCTGAAACCGGTCGTAAAATAAAATTTTCCAGTGGTATTTAGGCAAAAGTGTTTTTATTCATTTCATTCAAGTGATCATGAATTACCATAAAGTAAACAAGTCATCAATCACACATATTTTCATAACATTAATCTGGGATCAAAAGTATTATTATTTTCACTATTCAATAAATCTTCAGGTGGTTAAAACATATCAAACTCAGAACAGAGAAGGAAAATCAAAAATAAATTCTTATTCAGAGCATTAATTTATGGAGCACAAACTATATGCTAAGGTAGGCCGTTCCAGTGGATGAAAACAAAGATTGCACAGAAAATATTGGCGACGGCGATTCTCCCATTAAGATACCCTTGTAATCAACGATCAGATAGGGAAGTTAATTCAAGGCGACGATTATATGATAGGTCACGGATTTGTGGGGACAATTTGGTGGTACGCCTTTGGTTTTGCTCAAGCACATATGTCTTAGGAAAAGGATTCCAAACTGGCAGAGCATACTCTAGGTTTGGTCTAATGTATATTTTGGGTAAAAGCTCAGGAGACATATTTTTGAAATGAACAGTTATAACGTTCATTTTTTTATAGTTTTTCCTATGTGTGTTACCCATTTTAGATCATTGTTTATCGTAACACCGATGTCTTTTTGGTGCTTTATGAGTTTCAGTGGAACACCCTTAATAAAACACTTCTTCTGGGTTATTAGAATCAAGATGGAGAACTCTTCAATTTTGCTCATTCAGATCCAGGAGATACTTTTGACACCACTTTTCTCCTAGTATTGTTATCCTGGTTTGTGTTTGCATACAGTGAAATTCTCTGCTAACAAACCTATTGAAAAGCAGTGGGTTGCTTACAGATCCCTGTGGAACACCACTTACTGCCTGAATATGGTTTCAAAAGTTGGTCACCTAAACACAGCAATATCTTTTTGATAAAAAATATCGAATCCATCATAGCAGGAGATCAGTAACACTAAAATGCTGTAGTTTATATAGTAGTCTTTCATGCAGGAGTCTGTCAAATGCTTTTTTGAAGTCACAGTAGATTACATCGATAAGACGTGCACGTCAACTTTAGAAGACCACTCTAATACCACAGTGTAAATAAATTTGAACTGGTTGATTGACCACTGAGAAACCCATGTTGATGGTTTTTGAGTACTCCAGTCTCTAGAAAAAAGTAGTTAGTTCCTCGGTTATTATTCTTTCCATGCATTAACAGTTGTATTCCTATAGTAACAATGTCTGAAAACAAGTGTATCAAATGCGACGAAGTTTTCAAACCAAACCAGTTGTTTTCATATGATAGCTGCAAAAACTACTGTGTGCCACATGTGGAGACCTCATTTCTTCTGAAATTAAATCCCCAGCATCAAAGACAAAAAGAAGATGGAGGAATGTGAGTCTGGGTTTTGGAAATTATTTCTTCATATCAAACAGCTTAGTGAACTGCAAAAGAAAGCCTATCTTGTAGAAGAAGTTAATAATAAGGACTTTCAAACAAATAAATATTTCTCGTCCTCATCTCCCCTATTCATTCATAATAACTTACTGACTGCACACTGTATTTTTATTTTGTAAACGGTAAGCCTCATATCCAAAAGAAGAGAGCTCTGTAGATTTGAAAATACCTTCGGTACACATCAAATTCATGACGTACCTCTGCCCACTCCAACAATATTGTTAACAAAACTTCTGGACTTGTTTTTTATTTTATATTGTCATTAATGATTTCTTTTCATTAACAGATAATTGTTTTATAATTGTATTGTACACTCATACTCCGTCAATACTATATATTTCTTAGACAATAAAGTTCAGTGATTCATGAATGACTATGAGGACTTTACTCAACAATTTTCCCCACTATTAAATTTTTCATTCTCCGAGTTATGAAAACATGTTATTTTAGCTTAATATATTTCTCAAGTGAAGATGTTCACTTTATATAACAAAATCGTTAAAAATTATAATTTAATAACACAATTTCCCATTTCACCTATTGTGCTACATTTACTGAATCTGAACTCATATTTAACAATTCTTGACTGTATTTTCATTTTTTGTTTTCATCTAAAGTGAATTTATATTTATATGTAGTAAAAGTGTAAAATCTTCACATATAGTATGTATGTAAGGGAACACACTGGAAGACTGGCTGTCAATCAAATTATACAAAAAAACAATTCGTTCAGGCCAGTGTCAACTCACCTACTCTGTAGGTTAATGGACTGTAGTTGTTTTCTAATAGGTGTCTGAACGAATTGTTCTTTCAGATGATTTGAAAGTGTTATATCTCTTAATTACCTCATAATAATATCAGAAATTCGGAAAACAGCATTCATACGAATCACAGGTACGTTTGGATATTTATTGACAAGAACAAAAAATCTCATATTGTAACAAATCATTTGGTTTATGGATTGAAAAACTCAACTGATATGAATAATATTGTTTATCTATTCTCAAAATTCATTTCTACCTTTTATTACACTAGCAGTAATTTAAATACTGTTTCCACTTAGTATGTCTATTAGCATAGTGGATACTGTTGATAGAATTGAAGAGATTTCATCAAAATTTTCATTTGTTCCTGATAGTGGTTCAACAATTACTTATTAACAAAGCGAATTCTTCGAAAAACTCTAATAAGTTTTTTTTATATACACCTTTCTTAAACCCCATTTTCAAGAAAGTATCAGAAGAAAATGTTGAAAACTACCTAGCCATGAGCATCCAATCATAAACTAGAAAATTAATTGATTTCTTTGTTAGAAAATATTTCATCATGAGAATTTAAACATTATGGGTTATTCTACTATACCAGGACACCATTATTCACACTTAGAGACTTGATCTACACTTACGTTTCTAAAGCTTTTTATAGACTTAATTACAGCCAAGCTTGAATTTTTAGAAATTAAAGAGCCTTTACTATCATTGATACGAAGGTCTTGCCTCATGAAACTAGAATGTTAAGATTGGAAATTGTACATCACAAGTGATTATTATTCCCTCTGGATTACCGCAAGGTTCCCACACAGGACCTATATTTTTCAGCTCGTATATCAATAATATTTCTAAGATAATCAAACACTGCCAGTTCTTACTGTTTGGAGAAAATCTCAAAGTCAAGAAACTGGATCACCAACCGACTATAACCCATCCAAGAATATCTTGAAAATATCAAACTCCATATCACTGAATATCAAAAATTGTTTTTGTATAACAATTTCCAAATTTTCCACATCTGATCTGTACCTTTATTTAATAAGCTCCACAACACTAACAATAGTCAACGAATTCGTAATTTTGACAAATATCACATGTGAGAGATTAATATATTAGAAAAATTTTAAATGTGTTGAATTAAATGATACAAGATCCATGTGAAGCATCGTTTTTTTTATATAGTTTGATATCAAATAAAATTGACTGTTCAGCAGTACTCGACAAAATCAATTTCAATACAGTAAAACGCAATAAAAATTCTGAGTTGTTTTATGTTGAGAAATTACTTTTATTTTTGCCGGATTTCTAAAAAAATGAGGAAAGCAAACCATCTGTCTGAAAGGTTAGATTTATTCAGTGCACCTGGTGCAACCTTCAAATCGAAGTTTATATCAGTTTTAATATATTATAGTTTTCTGTAAATTTTAATATTTGTATTTTTTTGTATATCAGGATAGTATTAGGATTAGTATGTATGAGATATATGAATAGTATGGTTCAAATCACTGAGGAATATGAAGAAATATGAATCGGTGTTTTAAAAATTATTTGGTGTTGATTTCTCCTATGAAGTGACTAATTTTTCCTAATTTGAAACTTAGATGAAATTAAAAAAAAATTATAATTCAGACAATTCACCAAAATAAGTGGTACCAAGAGGAAGAATACATTTATTATTTTTAGGCTCTGATTTCATCTAGGCGCCTTGCAGTAAAAGTTGCAGAAAAATTCCTAAAGATGCTTGGCTTTGCAACCATTATTCATTTCTCTAGTATGTTCGAAATTAAGAACTAGTTTTCTGGGGAACTTCAAATGGAATTTGAATTAACACAGATACTCTTACTCAGTTCAAGGTCAATACCAGCTCATTTTTCTCAAACAAAAACTCGTATTTTTATTGCAGACTGATCCTCAATTAAACACTGGTAGAGTCAAAATAGGAACTCAACATAAAATTACAAGTTTTCCTAAAACTATCAATACTTGTTTTCAAACACATTTCAGGTACTTGGTGAAGAGGTGGTCTTCATAATGTGATGAACAGAGCCTTGATAAAAAATAATAATTCATTAGATGATCATAAAATTACTAGAATTATCAGAAATCTCAGGATTTTTTATGAACATTATTGATCAAAATTTGCTAAAGTATTCAAAATTTCAAAGTGGAGGGTGCCATATTCTAATGGTGAATTAAAAATTAGGAAAAATTTACAATATTTCTGTAAACAAAGAAGAGGCAGCAAAAATTTTTTTTTTTGGTATATCTCTGGAACTATAAGAGCTATAGTTGATTTTTCAGTATCATTTAATGGTGCCACACTACATTATCTTACTGTCTACAAGATCAGTATGTATAAAACATATTAACTTTTTCATGAAGAATATACATGAAATATAATTGAATGGACTCAATGATGAAATGTTTGAGCTAAAGGAGTTGGTTAAATAATATATTGAAGATGAAAAACCTCTCGTTGACTCTGATTTGAGCAAATATTCAAATAATGTATGGAACATAATGGAATCAAAAAATAAAGGACATCCAATCAGAAGAATCGACTTCACCAGTACACCGATAAGTGACATCTTCAGGGGGCAACTAAAGTCGAGCATTCATCGCAACGGGGACTACATTGCTGAGAATATCCAGCCTTTCCTCACCCTGCCACTCAACATTGAGAAAGTGAAGACTGCTAGAGAAGCGCTTCAGGTACTTGAGAACAGTTTAGAGGGGCTGACTTCATCGAAAACAAACGAGAAAGTCAAAGCGTGGGAGCAAATTATGCTCTGTAAATTTCCCGTTATCCTCATTTTGCATCTGAAACTTTTCGAATACAGCCACGACCGTTGCACGAAGATTATCAAAAGGCTTTGGATTTTGAATTCGGCTTGAAAACACAGTCTTCAACAGAGAAGCAATACAAGCTATTCGCCGTCGTGTTGGCAAAAATGCCAACATTGGACACTACGTGACGGATGCCTTCCAAGTCGGCTACAACTGCTGGATAAGGTACGACGATTCTTCGGTCAAGACCGTGCAGAAAGAATATGTACTGAAACCTGTGGGAAAGCGAGTTCCTTATTTGCTGTTCTACAGTGTAGTAGCGATGTGATCCCCCCTAGGGGGATGAGGTTGCTGCTTTTAAGTAGAGTTCGGCGTTTGGAATCTTACGGAATTTCTGTTTTGAATTTTTATCGAATTTGATTTTTTGTTGGTTTCAATGAATTTTTTATTCTTTCATTTTGTTGAAATAAGATATGCACTGATATTGTATAAAAAAAATTAAATTAAAATAATCATGAAAAGAAAAAATCAAACATTGAATTGAAATTAATATTAGAACCATATTTTCAAGTTTGAATTTGGTCTAAAATAAAATTATGTTCATTATATATTCGTTTCAAATACAAGTATTGCTTCTGCCTTTTTCATCTTCAGAGTGAATGACTAAAAAATATATTTTTTTATATTTCTTTTAGTGGCATCATGCTCTCATAGGCAGTGAGGGGAAGTGCGGATGAATTATGAATTACGTTTTAATTAATCCAAAACAGATTTTCAATAAATAATTTGATTCATGCTTTTTTAGATTCCTAATCGGATGTAGGTATGATGTCTAAATTTAGTGCCTCATGTATATTTTATGTTCTCAATATAGCATTATGATTATTTCGAAAAAGTAATAGTTTGATTCTGCCACTTGAATTCTTTTTGAGAAGTTCTGGAATTATAAATATATAAATAATAGTTTGAAACAAATAAAAAACACGCTTTAATAGCAACACAAACTAAAAATTATTCAAAACGAATTTAAAACTGTGTTCAACAGTCCTAATGAGACCTATGGCTTGATGTAACTAATGACTTTTAAAAGTCTGAAATCAGAATAAATCTATTTACAAAAATATTAATTTTGTTGTTAAAAGCATGGGATACTTTAATTATATTTCTATTATTGCTCCAATTTGCAAACAGCTCCGATCCAAGTATTTATAACAATTGATTTCAGACTTATTAAAAGTTACATCAAGCCATAGGACTTATTACCGATATTGAACATAAATTTGTTTCAAATTATTTTTTATTTTTTAGTTTGTGTTGCTATTGAAGCGTGTTTTTTTTGTTTCCACTTTTAGTTTGGCTTGCTATTTCAAGCCCATTTGTTTTAATATAAAATATATACGAATGCACAGACAGTGTGGTTGTCTTACTTGCTCTCACGGAGAGACTGTGTGAGGAAATTATTTAATCCTGGCTATCCTGATCAGGAATGAGATAAACTTATGAAATTATTATATTGTCATCGATTCTTGACAAGTGTACACAGTTTAAACTAAATCTGTTCATTTAAAGTTAGTCAAAATGGAGTCCAAAGGAATCGGTTACAAACAAACATACAAGTGAAGCTAATAAAAGCGTGTTTATAAAAAGAGTATCCATTAGTTTGATCAGCTTTCAGGATGTAACAAAATGGCGTCATTTTCTAACATAACTAGTTCTTCGATTTAAAAAAATGATTCCAAGTATTCTTTGAAAGACTTTTTGTTGGGGAGTCAATACTTCCACTGCTTATCTAGGTTTTTACCCTTCCACAATCTAAAAAATCAAGTATCTTCCAGTAGATAGTAAGCACATTGATAAAAATAATTACATATGAAGGAACACATTCATTTTTGCATATTGAATAAAAATAATTTTTTGTGGAAGAAATCAGAAATTTTTATCGACCTTCTTTGGATATTTTCCCCTTCCACAATCTGAAAAATATGAATAGTGTAATGGAGAACTTTACATAAGTGTAGAAAGTGTGAACTTTTTAGTTCACCTCGATTATTTTTTACATAAACATTGAAAATTGACATGACATTTGTACAAAATTTAAGAGAATGAACTGTGATTTCCGTGAGTCTCAAGTGACGCTTGAAGATGATATTGTATAGCGAAACACATGTCACGGTTTTATAAACTGTCAAGTGAAAATTTCACATTGAAGTGTTTTCTTGAATACTTTATAGATTTTCATGAAGTATCGGTTAGTTGTATCATATTTCAGGCAAAAACATATATTTTCAGGAATCATGAAAAATATCTTTTTCAAAGTGAAAGAATTGAAAAAAACTCTTATATAGTACTAGTCTGGAAAGCAGTTGACTTTGGATAGCTGAAAAATATCAACATTTTGAGTGTTATTCAAAATGTGAGAAGTGTTAATTTAAAAGTTTCAATTTTTTTCATATATATGAAATCGTCAGTTTCAGGCCAATATATTAGTTATAAAAATATATTGTTCAATGTATTGTATCCTACTATAGTTGAATAATTAAAATTTTCAATTAATTCCTGTCAAACTTATTGAATTCTCATAAGGTTATTGCTTCAAATTTCAAATTCAACGGACTTTGATCATTATGTATAAATATGATTTTTATACATTGAATTGGCAAGAGGTTTTTCTTCATTTGCAATATACGAAAAAAAGTTATAATTGTTGAAAAAATCTGCTTCACTCAAATCCCTAACCTTCTATTCAAATCATACTTATATCTACAAGGTGGTCCAACAAATAGATAATGAAAAAGTATTCAGAAAAGTATTCAATACCTACATGTTTTCCCGAAAATGTATAATACTGGAGCTTCACGCTCCTTAGTCATAACTACTCAAATATTGAGATGGCATTTGGAAGTAATATTTTTTCATGACTTCATTAGAAAAAATCATTCCACCTGAGAGGACAACTGATTCTATCTTGAATTTCTTTCACTATAGGATAATGTGAGAAACGAATTTTACTCGACCCTTTTATTAAAGAATAATAAATCAATATTCGTCCTTGAACCAATTTCCAGAATGCAATGTCCATTTTGAATCAGTTTACATCATAAGTCAAAAAAATAAAATGATTGTTTGATTACTTATCACATCGTCTAAGTATTTAGTTTTTATGAAAAACTATAATTACTTAAGGGTATTTGTTTTTCAATGCCATGGATTTGAATACTTATTCTTTTAAGATAGATAAATAATCTGTTTCTGTTTGAATTGAAAGGGTATATTTTTAGGATTGATTAATTTTTTGAAAATAAAGTTTTTGACTTCGTGTTTATCCATCTTGATCCAAAAAATGTGGGAATTTTCCAAAGAAAGGAATGAAGCATCAATTTCGAAACTCAACTCTGTACAAAATGTGTAGATCAGGCAAAGAAGTAAGTTTCAATCACAGACTGGAAGAAAAGCCCTCCCGTTATGTTATTCAAGATGTCAACGAATTTTCTGTTTATAGGTATTTGAATATAAGGTATTCAAAGATAATGTGACAAATTGTCTTATATTCTTCTATATTGTAAATAGTGTAGAACTCTCTCGGATCCGAATGATAAGTATTGTCGTAGTGGGAAACCCTTATTTTTGAAACAAAACTTCTTTACGTGTGCTCGACTTGGGGAGTAAGCTGGTGAATGTGTGACGAGAGTGTTACAAAAAGTGTGATCAGGCGAGATACCCTGAAGTTGAGAGGTATAAGTTAGTGAAGATTGAAAAAGAGAGAGTTGCGTTTCATATATAACTCGTATATTAGGAGCAACAAAAAGTTGCGAGCACATATATTCAGTCGAGTAGGCTCTGAACTATCATACGTTGCCACTAATTTCAGCAGGAGATTTCAATGTTAATTTACTGTAATCTGTTATTGCAAAAATAATTCAAAATCGAAATAGTTGTCACAGCAACAACTATGATCGAAAATGACTTCCATGTGTCAGTTGAAATATGTTTTTCTGTTAATCAGCTGTCCCCCCTACGAACGATAACTCCCAGAAGTTAAAACTTGTGCGAAATCTTGCCTTTTCACATGTGATTCTTAGCACGGATTATAAGAACGAATAAAATATTTTTTCCATTTACCATCTTGATATTAGGGCACACTCAAGATTCAACAGTCTGTAACATCCAAGGAATACATCTCTGAGAATACATGCATTGAAAAATTTTCACTTTAAAATATGATTTTAAAACCTATTATACGGTACACAATTTATTTGTAAATTCTTTTGAGAAAAAATCTATTTTCTGGATCACCCTGTAAATAAATAAAATTTAAATAGAAGAATAAGTATTCTGAGTAAAGCACATTTTTTTCAACCCCTCATTCACACTCATGAGTTTCACGATATTTTGAATATTTCTCAAAGATGTTCTAAATGTATTTTGAGTTAATTAATTGAAATTTGTCATTTTAAACAAAATTGACTTGAATATAGGATAGAGAAAATAACTTTTGTCTAATTTCCACCAAGATTTTTCTTTGTTACGACTGGTTTCATTTATTAAACCATTCTCAAGTAATCTGTCCTATCCTATATTGAATATGAATTTCCACAAAATGGATAGGTCATCAATTGAAATACATTTCAAAAAGTTCACCAAGATTAATCCAAACTCTTTTTTTTTTAATACAAACTCAGTTGTTATGAATTTTCTTTCCAGGAAGATTTAAATTCGGCCCTCGCTACTATTCTTCTCGCAAAAAGTGAGCAAGTGGCATTTTCTTGCAATAATAGAATTATACTTAATTTTTTATTGCCAGCATACTTATAAAACCTTTAATATGTACAAGTTTTTTGACAAGTTAAACATCTGACTGATGTAATATCTATAAAACAATCACACAAAGTTATAGGATACTTTCAACTAAAATAAGGGAATATCCACATCTAATCATCTATCACTGAGCTTACATCACGATTATTCTCGAATCAACAACTGCCTGCAGTTTGTCCGAGTCAAATATCTGATGACAAGTATATAAGAGTCATTTCCCAACCTATTTATCTCTCGTTATCGAAAAATGATCAACATCTATTACTTCTACCCTATCCTCTTCCACCTAAAAATCTCAGGATAAGCAACAGATATAATTCTACAAGAAAATTTGCGTGATGTGTGGAACTTATAAGTGCGCGAAAGTCTGGATATCACAAATACAATAAAAACTCGTGTATATTTTCAGGGGATGAAAAATCGCTTGTCCTGCCAGTTCGTCACAGCCTTATTAATCAGAAAACACTTTTTATGAAGTCGCAAACATTCATAATTCTATCTTACCAGTAACTAGTTACATCTTATATTTATTCCTTAAAAATTTTCGTTCGCGTTTCTGAAAAAACAAAAAGTCACCGTCGGAAAATTACAAATTTTCCAATGCGACTTTGACACAAATTTTCCTGTAGTGCTATTTCGGAGACAGTTAGAACGGCTACCGGCAGTACGCTTCCAACATTTCTAAAAATAACTTGTTCATTGGAACTAGATCTTGTTGATGAACGTCTGACCAGAACCTTCTGACAATATAGTTCGCTTGTCGCAATGCGGGCAGGCACAGCAACAGCTGCTGGATCTGGTTCATCACTCCTGTAGGCCTACGAAGAAATATGAGATTAGTAAAATAGAAAAAGCTAATATAGAAGAAAAAGCGCCCAATGTGGGGCCTATAAAGGTTCTCAGAGATCCCCTAAGGGGCACTTCAATGAAAACTATGACTCAAAAACTGACATGTATTAATAATTTCAAATAACATGTCACCTCCTTGCAGACAGCAGCTCATTTCAATGGAAGGAAAAATTGAAAAATTGTAAAAAAAACATATTCAAACAGGTGATGCTACTATAATCTGTTCAGATGTTCAAATTTCTAACCGCGGAAATATATTCTATTTGTATACTTATCTGGTAATGTTTCGAATACTTAATCCATCTTCATTATCATACCGACGATCAATTTGATATTATCAGTGTCAATGATAATCATAATATCAAATTTATTTACATCGAAAGACGAATTATAACTACAAATAATAATGTTTTGATTTAAATAGGTCGGATAAAGAAAATGGATAGAGTCTTTAAAACATCACCAGATGATACATATTTCTTTTATTATGCAAAATTTTTTAAATTCAAGTTAATGACAAAAATTTAATTTATCAAATGCAGTAACTTTTTGCCCTGTCTACATTTGTATTTATTCGTAAATTTAATATTCTGATTATTTTATATTTTAATTATTTTCTCATCATACAGAATATATCAATGGTAAATTTATATTAATACCCCCAGTCCGACGCCTATTAATATTATCTTAAACGTAATATCAGAAAAAACATCGATAGGTTCTTTTGGCGGTATTTTTGCATTCTTTGTCGTTGTTTTAGCGTTCTTTATCGCATATCCCTATTTTAATGGCTCGTTAGCGGCGTCCTCAAGGGATTTAGAGGTTAGACATATCTCAATGATTTTGTGGGTGAATTGCAGTGCTATTTGCTTGAGACGACTATGTTGCTTTCTTTTATGTAGCGACATGTTTGCATTCTTGAAATTCTTTTACTCTCTGACAATACTAAACGAACTATAATGATAAATGAGGTTATATAAAACAAGCCGCAAAAACATTCGGATTATAAAACACATTATTGATGCGTGATGAGAAATTCACTTAATTTTTACATTATAAGTTACAGGAGCCAGTCCAGAATATAAAGGAGTACCGTAATAACATTGCCTTTATGATATTTTATGAATGAATTAAATTACAATTTTTTTTGTGAGTTTGAAATAATAGTACCCAATTTTAATTAGGTAA
>WOGO01006041.1:0-12017 GCA_015342085.1 Leptinotarsa defecta
AAATATTTCTGTCAAAGTTGTTTGAAATGTTTCCTCCCTAAGAAAGATACAAGAAATTTTTCCAGTTTTTACATCATAGTTTTCTTTCATCTCTACACACTCCTCCCAGTAATCCTCCCGTCTTTGCAATCTCTCTGTAATCCATCCATAAAGAACTTGACGTGTTCACGAAGGTGATTGCCTCTTCATTTGACAAAAATCTCTACCCACTGTTTGGACTGCAAAGGGTTTGTTTGTTTCAGGTATATAATGGGGTATATTGCACCTAAACTGCGCCGAGAGAGCAATGGAAATGTTCATTCGAACACGTTTTTGATCTAACGTGAGCAAACGCGGCACCCTACGTGTGAACAGCTTTCTCATCCCTGAATGTTGATTAGATAATTGACAAACACTTTATTTTGATATGTTCATAATCTCTGTTATCCCTCTTAATTTAATTCGGCGGTCGTCAAGCACCATTTGGTGAACTTTCGGGTAGTTGCATTCAGCATTGTAGTTAAATTCAGCTGGCAAAATTTCCTACAGAATCAAAGTAATTTTTGATTTGGGTAGGCGTACTTCCTTTCAAAATCAAATATTCAATGACAACTCACTACTCGATTTTATCCATTTTCATAAAAACACTTACATCAACTCACTCAAACGGCTGTTACATAAAAACTGCGCATCAGAAATGGCTGAAACTTTGGTGAGTAACTGTCAACAGATGAGCAACGAAATTCACAAGATTTTATTGACAAGTGCTGCTATCTTCATGTTGAGGTCGAAAACTTCTCAGATCACCCGAGTATTCGTCATATATCAATGGTTTTTTCTAATGATTTTTTTAATAAAATTGGTTTTTTTCAAAATCTGAATCAATTCTAGTGAAAATACTTTTTTATTGAGAAATTCGTGGTTTTGCTAAAAACTGGCTTGTGAAAAACAAATTTCTCATATACTCAAATTAGTTTCATTAACATATAAAGTGAAAAACGTTTTTATTTTATTTTTTTCATACATATCAATAAGATAAAATCAAATGATTTTCAATTGATATTTTCCCAATCAAAATTCATTTTGGCCAATAAATACCCCAAAAATCATTTGTTATTATTGTCACTAGTCTTTTACTTAAAACACTGTTTTGTTGAGTTACCAACGGCGTGAAAAACAAATACTAAAACTTCATGTCTGAAATTTCAGGTGAAACTCAAATATGAGTTTCTTTTTGATAGCGCCGCTCTGTTACTAGAAAAGATCACGCTTATCACAATGAAAAAGCTCATTCACAAAAACTTCCTGGATCTAGGAAACCGAGTTCGAGAGTATAACCCCATGGTCCAACTAACAAAGTTGAATTAATCCTAAGCTCCATTCCCTGTAATTTTAGTGTCAGTAGTTTTGATTAGCCGAATAAAAAATGTCGTTTAGTCTTAGAGAACGAGGAAATCCTAGCTGGTGCAAGACGCGCCACCAGAGGCCACTACTAATAATTACTGTGCACATGCAGGATGAATCCAATTTCCCCACACCAACTGCACACCAGGCCATCTCCGACTTAACTTTTAAAAGCATGCATATAATCATTAACATAAAGCACACTTATCTTACGCTCTCGAATGAGATCAGTCTCGAAGTTTGCAGTATGCAAAGCGCCATCGCCAGATTAAATGTAAACTATTGTTTCGTTTCGACCAACGGAAAAATTATAACAGTATATTAGGGGTGGCTCTTCGTTGATTTTTTCCTGAAAGTGTTGCGTCTTTGTATTCGGTGTAACAGTAATTCCAATTCTGGAGGAAATTTTATTTTTAGAATAACTCACATTCTTTATCTCTGTTTTTTTCCTTTTTTCTCATCTTTCTGTTATTTTATTCATTGGTTTTCTTCTTGTCTTTCGCTTATTATTATACCCATATGGCGCTGGTGGAAGATCATACGCGAAGTCGAATTTATGAGCCCATCAATCATTGGGTCATATCTCAATCGAAGAGAAAAATCCACTGTTCTTCCATAATATACCAATATCTTCGTCTCCATTCCATGTTTGTCTCCTATTTTTTCTTCTCTTTCTTTTATTTTCCAAGTCTTCTAAACCTTTCTGGTATTCGTCATCATTTATGAATGTCCCCACCAACTCAGTTGTCTTGTTACGATTCTATAACCGATTTTAATTTCAATACTTTTCTGATTTGAAAAATATAAAACTAATGAACTTTAAACGTTGGTAATAATAAACGTAATGAGAAAACTTTTCTGATTTTTGTATTTTGCATTCTCTTCTCGTGACACTTTATTTCTACCGCCTGTATTTTATTTTTCTGTCGTTATGTTGGTACCTCGGACTCGCTACCAAATGTTAGAACAGGTCTATATATACATTAATTTTTATTTTTCTGAAAATTTCATGTTTGTTCATTGCATTCGGTTGCATTCTTTTTCTTGTTTTCCATTGTGATCTAGTTCTACATCCCAACACTCAAAAGTTTCCCCTTGTTCAATGTTTCCATTTTCAAGTTGTATTTACATTTGCCTGTTTGCCTATCATCTCATTTTTTTTTTGTTTTCATTCATAGACAATCTTTTTTCATGATCATCCAGCATGATCAAAAACCCCTATTATGAACGATTTTTCTGAATATTAATAATTTTATTCGAAATGACCAGGATTGCAGTACATTGCCTTGCTGACGCACTTGTCTATTATTGCATCTTTTTTATTAATACATATGATATACTTCTCTCTGCGTATTTGATGTTCATTTCCTCATAATAACGACGAGAATAAGCAAACCTGAAGCTTCCTGGTTGATCGACATTTTGAAGATCATGACTAAGACAAAAATTTTCGCATTCGTAAAATGCAATAGGTTCAAAACGGATGAAAATTGAAGAACCTAGAAGGATTCGAGAAATACGGTGACAGCTGCTATTCAAAAAAAGAGTCTACTTGAATTTCATTGAAAATCAACAAAATGCTAAACATCTACCCAATCGTAAAGACAGGAAAGATATTCCCCTACATCTTTCTGATCCTAATGAAATAAACAATAATTTAATTACTTCGGTCACTCAAGTTACGACTGAGCCTCCTGGTACTCTTCTTAACTTCTACTAAAAAAATAATCAAATTGATATGGATAATATCAACATGATAGTCAACTCCATGAAAACAAATCCTAGTTGATCAGATAAGGTATCTATCAAAATGTTCAAAATATGTATCCGTTACCTAACTCCAGTTCTAACATATTTAGTCAACAAATGCCTAGTAACTTGTTTCTTCCCGGAACTATTGAAATAATCATTTTTCCTAGATACAAAATTTCTCAACCTTCGACACCAAATGATTTGAGACCCATAAATATAGTACCGGCTATTTTCTTTTCTTGTCTCTCTATTATAGTAAGGCTTTCAACACCATCAACCACAATCTGATGTGTGCTAAACTTGTTTTTTTAATTTCAGTATGGAGGCTTGTAACTTTATTAGTTCCTTACCAACTTATAGAAAGCAATGTATTGTGATGAAGTGCTGTCAGTCTGATAATATGAGAGCACGTCATGGGGCCCCGCAAGGTTCAATTCTTGTCCAGCTAACCTTTATTATGTACACATCCGACTTCTCCAATGAAAGGGTAAGGTAAAATTTCCAACCTGATGTAAATGAAGATGACTAGAACAATCTAGAGTTTTTCAACATTTATACATATGTAGATGACAATAACTTGTACCACTCCGATGAAGTAAATCATGTTGTTGATCACGAAACATCGCTTAGTAGTGATATAATAAACCTTGTTCAGATTTCCCAGTCCGAACCTAATTCCTGATAAATCCTCTTTAATATTTTTTTGAAGGACCATATGTAGGATCCTCATGCATATTGATGAATATTCTGTGAAATTGACTGACAAAAAATAAAATGCTTAGGAGGACTTCATATAGACTACAACCTCAGATTTGTTCATCATGTCAATACTCGTATACTGAAACATCTCTATTCAAACAGGCACTATCTTGGTAGGTCACTCAAAATTACACTTTCAGATTGCGTCTTCAGAACTCATAACAAATAAATATATAAGGCAGTTTCTCGTTTTCTTCTCAAACCTCTTCAACATTTGTAGAATGATATCTAAAATATCAAATTGATAGAATTATTGTTAAGCATATCCATTATTTGAAAGATTAGATATTGCCATACATAGAAAAATTATTATTATTGGTAATATTTACTGTTCTAAATTTCATTGACAAGTTTCAGTGATAATGTCATGTATTCTTCAGTGTAGAATAATAAACAATGTCAAACAAAGCTGTAAAAGTCTGAACTGATATTGATAAACTCACTGGAATCGTTACGAACACGCATGTTGCAATTTTCTATGTATTTCATCAGGTCTAATATAATATATATTGATTTGAAATCCCTGAAAGAAATTAAAAAGATTAACCGAAAAATAACAGTTTTATTAAACAGAAACTGAAATTACAAAGAAATAACATAAGAACAACAAACAAAAAAAAAATAAAAGAATTGAAAAGTTAATACAAGCTGAAAATTAAAAAATATTATTAACAAGAAATTAAACTAGAAATTGAAAGATTCCAAACAAAGTTACGTCACGACGTTTCGATTGTTAGTATCCACAATCGTTTTCGGGTGAAAACTGGACCTACACCTCCAAGATCTGACTATTTATAGGTCACTCGAGTGCTTTCACCCATCCACTCTTCCCTCTCTCCGCTTCATTGGTTTTAGCGGGAGACGACCGTTTAGCGATGTTGGTCGTTTTCTGCTTGATTAGAGGTTTCCATATGTTACGTATCTCTACGCTAGCTTGGCTGAATGCGTTGTTGAACAACATATACGCGGCTTCTTTGAATTTTCCCCTAAACCAGTTTTCCTTCTTGTGGATGATTTCAGCTAGACCCCACTTGATATAATGTTGATGAGTTCAAACGTGCTCTGCTATTCCAGATTTGCTGGTTTCTTCTCGCTATGTGTTTCTTATTCAGCAATGCGAACTTTCACTGGCCTCTTATTTTCACCGATGTATGATTATCCGCACTCGCAGGGTATCCGGTAAATGCAATTCTTGGAATCGCAATCCGCGTTTGGTGGCCTCGTTTTCGTGAGGCTGGTACGGATAGTGTACCCAGATCTCAAGCAGATTCTGATGTTATTCTTAAACCCAATCCTTCTTATTCTTTCTGATAATCCTCTGATTGGTTGTGGAGGATTCTCTTCCTGCTCTCGCGTGGAGCTCTTGCTGTCTTCTAGCTAAAACCTGTTCTACCATCACTCTGGAGTAACCATTCCGTTGAAGGTCATTTTTGATGATGCCTAGTTCCTTTTCGAGACCTTACTTTGTATTACAGAGCCCGAAAGCACGGCCTAGTAGAGTCTTGATGATTCCTCTCTTAGTCGATTGATGGTGATTGGATTTCTGGTTCAGATACTGTCCTGTGTGAGTGGGTTTTCGATATAGAGATGTTTCCCATTCAGTGTCGGTCCTCTTCACCAATACGTCTAAGAATGGCAATTCGTTGTGGACTTCCTTCTCCATTTTGAAAGTGATGGAAGGACTTACGCTGTTGATGTGCTTCAGGGAAGTGTCTAGTTTCGCATTCCCATGGTTCCATATTATGAAGGTGTCGTCTACGTATCTCAACCAGACTCTTGGCTTCTTGTGGACTTCTTCAATGGCCACTCCATATATATTGGCATTGGCAGTCCCTTATCTTGTGTGAAGAATTCGTCCTTCAGTTTCGTTTACAGCATCCTAGTCATTCCATAATTACTTGTATCGGTAAGTTTGTTCTATTTTTCAGGTTCCCATCTTCGAATAGCTTCTTCTGTATGATTTGAAGTGCTTCTTCGACAGGAACGTTGGTGAAGAGGCTTTTCACGTCGAAACTGATCAGTTAATAGTCCTCTTGGACTTCGATTTCGCCTAGTAGTTCAACGAAATGCCTTGAATGTTTCACAAAAGATGATGTTTTACCTTGCAGTGGTTTGATTATTGGTAGTAAAAATCTGGACAAGTTTTGAGTGGCTGAATCTCTGGAGCTAATGATCGGTCTGAGAGGAACATCTTGTGGATTTTGGTTAGTCCATACAAGTGAGGGGGCTTACTGTGGTGCGATGTTAGCAATGATCTCTCTTTCTCCGAAAAATAGAGTTGGTTTCTTTTCAAAGTCTGGTACAACTTTGTTTCAATTGATACAGTAGGGTCTCTTACGATCTTCGTGTATTTTCCTTTCTGAAAGACCTCTTCGATCTTCTGTTCGTAGAGATCCGTATCCATCACAACAGTAGCGTTTCCCTTATCTGCAGGTAAGATCTTGATGGTATTGTCTCTACGTAGCTCATTCAGGGCTCTTCGTTCTTCATTGCTGACGTTAGAAGTTGGAACTGGTTCTCGATCTAGCTGTTCTCTGATTTTTCATCTGAATTATTATGCCTCGATCTGATCCATAAGGGAACTAGTGGATTCTACTGAAGTTATTATTTCTAAAGTGGTGCAATGGTGCAAGTTTAGACCTTTCCTCAACAAAGATTCCTCTATGTCCGTGATGACATTGGTGGCTTCATAGATGTCCTGTTCTCGTTCTGCATTTAGGCATTGTTTCCTCACCAACTTTCCCCACTTCCTGTTGTGGGTATTCTCCATGTCTTGTCGAATCTTGAAGCACGTGCTTTCAATCTTGCCAAATATTGATCCATGATCCTCTTCCAATGACTCTTTTCTCATTTCTTCAAATCGTTCTGTGGCCTCTTGCAGTTGACCTCTTCCAACGGTGGTAATTAATTTGAGATCTTATCAGTGCTCGGCTGGTGCGTTCCAATATGCGTTTGGCTTTCTCTCCTGCTTTGGGTATGATGTTGTTGTCTTTAGGTCTGCACCAGAAGCTGAGATGAGTTTCTTCTTTGGTAAGCTTGACCATAGTCTTCTCATATCTTCGGAATAAGTCGCTGGTTCCGAGTCCGTACCGGGTATTCAACGTTTGTTTGAAGACGGTTGGCAATGTTTCGTGGTGTATTTCATCAGTTCGGACTTCCATTGTCTAATATAATATAAATTGATTTAAATTCATTGAAAAAAATTCAGAAAGATTAACCGAAAATGACAATTTTATTAAACGAAAACTGTAATTACAAAGAAATAACATACAAGCAACAACCAAAAAAATAAAAAATCGAAATATTAATGAAAGCTGAAAATTAAAAGCTGAAGAGAACAGATCCATCACCTCTGAAAATGTACCTTCGGTAAGTGTACCTTATGATTAATATTGTTGGCTTGTGAGATTATATTTTTGAAAAAGGGTAACATTGTTGAAGGCTATGTTGTACTTTCATTTCAATAAACTTTAGTATGTATGTATTATGTAGGATGTAAATCCTACCATCTAAGTTAATGTCCAACTCGCGAGCCATTTGTGCCGCGATAATACTTTTATGTAATTTTATGAATGAATTGAGGACTTCATTTTGAAGAGACAATTAAGCTTATTCACATTCCAAAACATCTAATGTCTGCAATTAAGGATGACAGTGTTTCATGTAGGTGAAATTTTACGTCTTTCATACTATATTGCTCTAGCGATCCTGTGATTGATACCTGATTCAATTCCATAACGAATGTTTGGAGTACGAACTGAATAGGAAAACATTTTTCTGCATAATTCAATATTCATATAGAAGTAGTTGTTTCGGAAGTATTGTTTTTTTCGTTTAATACGATGTTCATATGAAAGCAGTTTTTTAGAGAGGGTTCCTTCTTTCAGTTTGTGTCGGAAAGTTACTTCTCTGCATGATCTACACATCTTTGTGAAGCGTTTATTCTGAATTCGGTTGCTTTCTTCCTTTCTCTGGAAGATTTTCACATTTTTTGTATAAGGATGGAGAAGTAGAAAGCCACAATCTTACCGTATTACTCATTCATGATGATTTAGAACTCATGCATAAATGTAATTGAGAAGGTTGCTGAAATACGTTTTTTTTTCGAACATAATACTTATAATAATAATGATAATTAAGTAAGTAAGTAAGTGGTCTTTATTGAACAGGAATAATCCTAATATTCACAATACAAAGTTATAATTCAACAATAAATTATTATTAAGTAAATAAATACTATATCAAAACATAATACAATGAATGAATCCATGTATAAATTTATAATAAAATACATTATTAACAATAAACAAAGTAAGATTGAGATAATAAAAATATCAAAACTATACATCTGATGTAATTGAGGTGGTTGCTGCAATACGTTTGTTTTTAAACATATTACTTATAATAATAATGATAAATAAGTAAGTAAGTAAGTGGTCTTTATTGAACAGGAATAATCCTAATATTCACAATACAAAGTTATAATTCTACAATAAATTATTATTAAGTAAATACTGTATCAAAACATAATACAATGAATGAATCCATGTATAAATTTATAACAAAATATATTATTAACAATAAACAAAGTAAGATTGAGATAATAAAAATATCAAAACTGTACAATAACTGACTCAATTCAGCTGAAAATCTATAATACAATATAACTACATTCATAACAATCACAGATATTTTGTTGTTAACCATGCTGTGATAACACTTAATCAAATTCGAAAACTTTCAGGTTCACAAGATAGGATATAAAACGTATAAATATTTCTATTGGAAACAAACATCTAACCTTTTTTTTGTTAACTAATAAATAGATGAGATAGAACGAGAAACATGGCCCTCGATGATTAACAAGACACCCTAGGACCGCCGAAAGAAGTTCTTCTATTTTTTCTCCCTGTAGTTTTCCGTGAATTGCAATTAGACAAAACCCAAAAACAGAGCATTCGTGAGTGAACATTTGCCCCAGGTTTCACTTGTGGTGCTGAGCTGAAACACGAATACATTGTTGGACTTTACTGTAAAATAGAAGTACATAGGCAAATCACTAATAACATCAATCACACGAAGATATGAAATATATCCGAATAATGAAAGTATTTTTTGGCGAAATTGATTGTTTTTTTTATAAAAAAATTTCAATCAACCAATATCAGAACTAAATCAAACTGTAAATTCAAGTCCTCTCAACTGTTTTTTACAAAAAGTTATGGTTTTTATTACATGTGTCAATCTCATCAAAAAAACACTAGTCGTAAATTTAAATTTGAACATCTCCAATTCAACCCCAGAATCATGAACTGTACGTTTTGTGCCCCCATTGGTGTGTCATTCTGTGGTCATCACTAAACATTTTTATCTATATTTGTTCTGTGTCTTTGACAGTAAAAACGTAACGAGTTCCACCCATTGTCACAAAACCTCGAACGAGGTCTGTGGTTACACCCGGTTTTGCCAAGTCGAACTTAGCCGATCTGTCATTAGTGTCAGATTTGTCAGAAAGGAACTGCTGATTGCTGATAGCTGGTATTGCAGTTAGAACCTCGTAACCTTTTTTTATTTTTATTGGAACTGATTTATACAATTCTCCCATGATTTGCTCATGATAATAATGGGTTTTTCTGCGATTCGAAAGTGTTTTAGTAGTGTTAGTTCGTTCTGATTGATAGCGAATTGATAAATAAACGTTCAAACTGGCGAGCGACAGCGATAGCAAGTCAAACATGGCTTCTTCGGCTAGATTTATTCAAAGTCCCACGGCGTGGTGTCAGAGGAAGGTAAATTTACGGCCGCAACACAGAGGCGTACATTTGGTTACAGAGGAAATCCTTAGGCAGTTGCCTGAATTGAACCAGTTTGCTATTGGTTTATGTCATGTGCAAAGTAAGCCCATTTAGTAAACTCTTACAGAGTTGCATTTTTCCTCGCTGTTGAACGGCTTTTCAAGGTGGTTTTTTATGTTTTCAGTTTTGCACACCAGTGCCAGTTTAGCTTTGAACGAGAGTTGGGATCCAGATGTTCGAGATGACATGGAAATGATGCTGAACAAAATTGTTCCAGAAGGATTGCCATATAGGCATTCCTGTGAGGGTCCAGACGATATGGTAATATATTTGTCGTAGCAAAATGATATGCCAAGTTTATATAAACGTTTCGAGTATAGTTTTCATAAAAATCCTAGGCGTTATGCTTGTATGTCTTGTCAATTCCTTTAGAACTTGACACTAATAACCAGGACAGTCATTTTGGCGCTCAATCTATTTGCATAATATTATTTGTTTTTCTGGCCACTTTTGTTGATAGAAATTTGTAAAATGACACCTTGTTATCACGATTGCATACTGTTGATCTTCAACAATCCATTTCAATGTTTTCATACAATAAAAACCTTCTGTTTTACCTAATAATCTCTTTTTTGAATTATGTTCTACACGATATATCTGTTGGCAGTATCAAAAGAGGTTGAAAATGATGTTGCCAAAAAATTTACTCAGCATTTCCTAGGTCATGACGATGGCGAACCTTTTGAGCTCGACGTGTCAAAATTTGAAACATCAAAACATACAAAAGTAGGAAAAAATTAAAAATATTGATAATTTTTGTAAAATGATTAATTGAACAACAAAACATATAAAACTTGTGCCTTTTTGAGTGCTAGTGAATAAATAATCGAGCCAAATTCTAGGCAGGAGATTAAGGCAAGATATGATGTATATGATCTACAAACTGCAATTACTCTCCAAAGGTAACTCCTTGTTCCTTCATTGAAGTGACACGTGTTAGTGGATTACTATTCAGGGAGTATGAGGTGTGAAAATTGGTATTCACTTTGTAAAAGCTGATAAAACTAAATTTTTGTATGCTTATGTGTAAGTTGTTTTCAATACACCACCTATCCAAGCTATTTAAATTATGTTGTAACAGAGTAACGTCGTCTGAAAATTTCAAGATCACCTGCGACTATTAGAAAGTTTGAATTTTCGAAACATCTGTAATGTAATCAACAAAGGTGTTGGACAGAAGAGGTGCACAAGGAGACCCTTGAGGTACTACCGATGTTATATGAATGATAGTTGACCTAGCATTTCCTACCCTAACCTGCTAAGATCGGCCTGTTAAGAAGCTTTGAAACCATGAGACAGATCTGTGAAACCACATAATTTAATTTAATATAATATGTTGTAATTCACACGGTCAAATGAACCTCTATATTATTTTGCTCAAACACCAATAGTTTGGTAACTGTAGACTTTTTCAGAGGAAAACCATGTTGATTATTTATGAAATGTTCTCTACAATAACATTTCAAATGATCAATAGTCAAGGTGTCCAGTAGTTTAGGAAGGGAAACTTGGTTACATATACCACGGTAGTTCTTTGTTTTATTCAATTCCTGATTTAAAAATTGGACACATGTAGCTGTGTCTTAATACGTCAGGGACGATCCCTGTGTTTAAAGAAAATTTGAAAACTCTATTGGATATGTTAATGAATAGACGTTATTTTTAGAAAGCATTGTGAATTTGCAGATAAGCTTAGCGGGCCACCTCTAAGCTTATCTGATAAGGATGATATTTTATGAAAAACTTTTTCAATAGATATTGCAAAATTGGGTATACTATAATCTACAATAAACGGGGCTTCATAAATGATGTCTGAGGTTCTTTTTGAATATACTGTTGAGAAATAATTTGCGAAACAATTTGCAATCTATTTCATCAGTTTGGACTTCCATTGTCTAATATAATATAAATTGATTTGAAAGCCCTGAAAGAAATTAAAAAGATTAACCGAAAAATAACAATTTTATTAAACAAAAAACTGAAATTACGAAGAAATAATATACAAGCAAAAACTAAAAAAATTAAAAAACTGAAAAGTTAATACAAACTGAAAATTAAATTAAGTCCAGTTATCACCCCAAGACGATTGTGACGAAACGTCGTGACGTAACTTGGTTTGAAATCTTTCAATTTCTAGTTTCATTTCTTGCTAATAATATTTTTTCATTTTCAGCTTGTATTAACTTTTCAATTTTTTTTTTTTTGGTTGTTGCTTGTTTGTTATTTTTTTTTAATTTCAGTTTTTTGTTTATTAAAATTGTTATTTTT
>WOGO01006042.1:0-12015 GCA_015342085.1 Leptinotarsa defecta
AAATTCACTGGTGTTCTACTTGGTGATGACAGTGTTGTCAGATCTCAAATATGTCTATAATCTGAATAAAAATTACAAACAAATACTTTGTTTCCAAAATTGAAGTTGTTGTAACTTCGTTGTTAACAAATATTTTTTAATGAAAATTTGACAGTTTTGATTTATAACGACTACGAATCCAGTGGTGTAGTCAAATTTGAAAACAAAAATTGCCTAATAAACTTTTGCCGTTTTTGACAAACAAAAAAAACCATAGAGTGCCTTGGAAATGAAACTAAAATTGTGAAAGTTAGTGTCAAGATACAGTTTTTCATGCTTAATATTTCAATAAAAAAAAATTGAGATTGATTGAAAAATGCACATTCTACAGGGGTGGTTCTATTTTAAATGGGTCACACTGTATATCTTATCACAATTCACAATCTTATTCAATTATAAAACCATCGACTCCAATGACGTCAAACTTTCGATAAGCTCATTTTTCTTGTAGAACATATGGTTATGACTTAGGAATGATAGAAATTTTCCAGATATCGAACTTAAAATCGGATCTGTATTTTTTTGTTGAGTCTTTAATTCGTCGAACCATAAAGATGATCATCGTTGATTTGAACGATTGTTCAAATCCACGATGTACACGAAGTACAGATCCGTATCTGAAAAAAACTCAGGTCGCTATTATTGAATATAACGTATTTGCAAATATTTCATGAAACCAAATAAGTGTCTATTGAATCCTCGATGAAATTTCTGTTGCATTTTTTCTGTATCGAAAATTAAAGTTCTCATTCACAAAAACCATAATCAACAATTTTTATTTATTTATATCTTTCGAATATTTTAAAAGAGCCGGATGGTTCCATCCATTTCAGTACACCATTGGATTGATGTTCGAAAAATGCAACCTTCTCGTAGTTCAATCAAACTTTCAACTTTGGAGGTTTACAAAACTCTGATAGTAATGTGCTTATAAAAACTATAACTAGAAGACTGAAAAAGATTGAGAAATAGTTGCCAATTATTATTTATCTCCATTTCTGAAAATATCTGAAGATGAGGTTTGAAGAAATGAATTTTAAATTAGTTTATTTGTTAACAAACTATCATCCTTCTACCATTGAGAGTCAAAACTTGAGAAAATCAAAGGCATACGAGGTCCCACCTTTGAAAATGTTATTCCAATTACGATTCTGATTTTTTTATACACTCAGTATGTCACATAATATCAACGTGAATTCTTAGAATTGGATCGTATTCGGCTATCTGACTTGAAGGAAATTATGGCTTATAGCAAACTTGCAACAGTTTCAAAGAACAGCTTGTTTTTACAGCGAAAATTATAGAAGGCAGTCAATAACATTGATATATCCCACATTCCAAATCACGCACTTTCCTTAATGATGGGAATCATCGAAGAAAACAAAGTGCATATATCATTAGATTTTTTCCAATTCTGAACACTGAGGCAGATTTAGGTTTTTGAAATCTGTATATTTTATTAGCTCTTTTCTTGATAGGCAACATTATCAAATATGAGAAGCTACTGTTTACCAGAACATTTTTTTGCTTAAAAATACTTTGAAATCATATATGATAGATACTGGATGAAAATCCATAACTAACGTATTCAAAAAAATATTTAATTGTGTTGCATTTTTGTAAAACTGTTTGGTGAAATGCTCGCAATAATACGTTACTTTGAATTCACGCAGTAACTTATCGAGGTGAAATGAATTATTTGCAATTTTCACACGTATGTAACGTTCTTCATTAAAATTTTTTTGAACACCAGAAATAAAACGAACTAGTTCATCTCATAATTTTTCCAATGTTTCTTCTGGAATGCTTCACGAACAAATTTATTCAGAAAAAATTAAAATACTCGATCGAGAGTAATTTATTCGTGACAGATTTCTTTGGACACAGAAACAAGAAACGTATTCGAGCTGAAATGGAATAAAAACCGAAGAAATATGAAAGTAGGAAATGAAGTTATACATTCATTTATATCAAGGGTGACTTTGTTTGATGGCATTCATTCATTTTCAGTACTTTTTATACTGTCTTTTTATTTACTGAGAAAGTATGAGTTTCCTCAGAACTTTGTAAAATAATGTCTTTCATGAATCTTTATTTGAAAGTTGGCGACAAAACTAAATTCTAATCGTAGAAATATATTTCAATTGAACACTTCTCATATATGCAACTGGGAAAGTAATCGGGATTTTCAAACAGAGCTTTGAAATGTAGAAAAATGTTAATATATTTTTGAAATTTGAATTGTTGTGGGTACATTATGAGCCGTTTCTCCTCATGTAATGGAAAAAAAATTATTCGATTCTCATATTTCTTCACAGTTTCGATAGACGAAGTGTTGATATTATATTTCACATCTTTGGGAAGGAATGTTTTTCGCTTGCTACTACTCCATCTTGATACAAAAAAATGTGGGAATCTATCAAAAAAAGGAAGGAAGTAATCAATTTGAAAATAGGTAACTCTATACATAGATGTATAAGTTTGAAAATGTCCTTTTAGGACGAAACTGCAGTAATGTTAGTTACGAATAAAACTGGTAAAAAAAAGTTTCAATTCTCTTTTCTTCATTATGATTAAGAACATTTAATAGGGTCAGATTTTATGCTGTCCAAAATCTACCAATTGCTGAAATCAAGAGTTGTTGAACTAACTAGAAATTGCATAGAGTATAGATTAGTGTGATCGATTATAAATTTTATTTATCGAATTGAAATTCAACTGTTTTTCATCAGAACTGGTATTGAGTTGAATATATTCACAGACGATTCATTTTTTCTCATTAGCTTCTGTCTCTCATTTGCAAGCTGTATATCGATCAGATCTCAAGTAATATGGGAGTAATAATTTCGGTGTAACATGTATTCGTTTTGAATTTATTCAATCAATGCAAAATGATATCATGGATGGCAGTGTGAAGTAATTCAAATGATGATTCAAAGTTTACAAGAATCATCCTTGCATGCACTGTTTGGAATCTCAGCTCTAGTGATGAATATTACTGTAGCTTATCCTAACACCAAACCGTTGTTTTCAACACCTCGACACGCGTTTCAATCACCAAGTGGACATCTTCAAGAGGAATAATAAACTGAATAATCTTCAACTGATTGATCTTCCTCTCATTATGATCGATATATAATATAATCACTTGGTGATAGAAACACGTGTCGAGGTTTCAAAAATAACGGTTTGATGTTGGGACAAAACTTCAGTAACATTCACGAATCATCCTGTCGAATGTCTGTTATGGCGCCAATTGATATTCTTACATTTTATCTGTGTATATTTCCTATATAAAAAGTCATTGTTCTCTAGAAGATTGAATGGTATGCGTCTATACCAACTCAGTTGTGATTTTGTCGATATATTTGTGCTAGATCATATATGAGTCACGCAATTGTCCTAGAGATTTCATACATTAAAAATGGCCATCGAGTCAAGTTGCAAACACTGCAATAGAAATATAATCAAAGACAAATCGATGTATTTCAAGTGCAAACATATTTTCCATCCAGGTTGCTGAAAACAATCTCTTCAACAAAATAATCTAGTTTATATCCATGACCTTGTGATCGATGTGCCGAATACTGAATGCTAGGATGATACATTTTCATCCCTTGCTGAAAATAGGTGCTTGATGAATAATACATCTAAGTCGAAATTACAGAGATGTTGTAAAACAACAACTCAATGTTAGTATAGGTTCTAATGTATTGGAAATTGTGAAGGAAGCATAAAATCTTGGGGTGACTATAGATAGTGATCTCCGATTTGATTCCCATGTGAATAAATTAATCCAGAAAGCTTACCTTTCACTCAAGCTGATTTACGGAAATCGAAAATTCCTCCCTAAAAACACAAAAATTACGTTATGTGACAGTCTCGTTCTTTCATCTTTGAACTATACAGATGTACTCTATGGACTATGCCTCACAATTAGGAACAAGAAAATACTCCAAATGATTCAAAACTCCTGCCTTCGCCTTATTCATGGGGTACGTAGAAGGAACAGAATCTCATCAAAGATGTCAGAAACTTGTTGGCTCAATATGGAAAACCGAAAGTCCCTGCACTCTGTGTGTATCTATCACAAGATCATCAGTAATAAAATTCCGACTTATGTATATAATGAAACTACAATTCGGACTGATGTACACAACTTGAATATACGGCACAAAGGGGTATTTTTCAAGCGACCATTTACGTATCAGATATGCAACGTTTACAATAAATTTCCCCCCCATTCAAAACATTTAAAAATGGGTATTTTCAGGCAAAAATTGAAAGTTGAACTACTAGGTAAACAAATTTGACCACTCAATAATTTATCCATATGTATATTTCTTTTTTGTTGTTACTCGAATGCTCATCGAAATCAGGTTTAAAATGTTTTTTTTTTATTTTTTTTTGCATTTGTTATATTTTTGTTGTCAGTTCTCGTATCTGGCTGTGGAGGTTAAGTGGTAGAACAAACTTGTAGTGTTCTAGACTGTAGTTTTGAACATCGCCTTTTGGTTGTTATATCCTACTTCACTCAATAAAGATTATTATTATTATTATTATTATGTTATTGTTTTAGATGAACTGGATGATTTTGAGGCAAAACTTCCCATTACAAAAGCGTTGATAGATAGTATATGCGAGCTGCTGGCCGACTCAGATTCACCTTTCATCCAAGAACCTTTAGTGAAAACTTTGATGCTGATTGTAGGCAATGTTCTGGAAGAATTCATTAATTCTGAAGTTGATGGTGCCATAGCAGATTTGTGTGTCAACTTGTTCAGAATACCAGAGCTGTCGAATCAGGATACACTATTTCTAGAGCTAGATGATTTTGTTGAGATCATGATGAAAAATCTTCCTGGTAAGTTTTTCATTGAATTATATGATCATTCTTTAGATCATTCATGTAGGGCTACACAAATTTGAGTTGAATTGTGGCAAAGTTGTCTGGTTTCGGGAATTGTTAAACAATAACAAAACATCGTCAGTACCTCTTTTGATTCCAAATATTACTATAAAAGAGCGAACAATTTCAAATTTCGTTTTGTGCTGTATCTTGTTTATTTCAAATAACTCTCATAAGTTTATGGAGGTTTTATGAGGTGCGTTCAGTATAATTCTTTTCAATCTTCCTGGAAGTTTGAATATTTGTTGATTATCATATAACCCGTTTTTTTTATCATGGCCCTGGTAATTGTATCAATGTAAAAATGGACCAAAGTCGATTCTCAAAAAAATTATTGATATTATTTGGTTGAATAAAGTACGAAATACCACAATTTTAGTATAGAAAATACTCTTATTGACCTGTTGCCAAAAAAAAAACTATTCCAGAGAAAACAATTTTTGGGAAATAAAGTTTTTTGCTTTCTACTGTTCCATCTTTATACAAAAAAATGTGGGAATCTGCCAAAGAAATTAAGGAAGCAATAGGTTTCAAAAGGATTAACCCTATACATAGATGTGTGGATCGTGCAAACAAGTAACTTTCATACACAAACTGGAAGAAAAAGCCTGAAACGGTTACTTTCATATAAACATTGAATTATATGAAAGAAAATTACTCTCGAAACAAATACTTTTATATGAACACTGAATAAGCAAAATTGTATGAACACTATGTAAACAAAAAACACTTTTCTTCACTCAGTTTGTATTCCAAACAGTCATTTTGGAATTGAATCAGATATCATTCACAAGATTCCTACACAATATACTAAATGAAAGAGTAAATTTTTCATTTACATCAACAGTGTCATCCTCACTGGTAGACCTCCGATGTTCCGTCGTAACACACTTGCATTAGGTCTCTTCAGTACCAATCTGGATACCATTACAAGAAAAAACAAACAATGTATTCATAAACTTGATTAAAAATAAAAAAAAAACCCGAAAAAACCTGCAGCACCACATCATCTGAAGATCTTGATCTCTCAATATCCTTTCTTCCATAGAATAAAATTATGGGTGTCTCCAGAGGCTCCAATAAATTCAAGATATTGCCAGAATATTTAGTGACACAACTATCATCAAACTTGAACCAGTACATTTCGTCTTTGACCAGTGCGTAATAATGACCAGATTCAACATTAGAATCACTTCTAAAAATAAAACTTTTTCAATTAAAACAAGATTCCTTTGGCTGGGATTTAATCAAATAAGCGAATGAATGTCATTACGATGTCATCGATGACATGGGTAGATCAAACTCTGACATAAAATCGTAATTTTATGAATGAGATGTGTGTTTTTTCTTATAATGTTATTCAGATTGGTACTGAAGAGCCCAAAGGCAAGTGTCTTACGGCAAAACATCGGATGTCTACCTGTGAGGATAACAGTGTTCCATGTAAATGAAATTTTCACTCTTCCATTTAGTATATTATTTGGAATGCAAAGTGAGTGGAGAAAAGTATTTTTTGTATAATTCAGTGTTCATAGTACCTATTTGTTTCGAAAGTAATTTTTTTTCGTGTAATTCAATGTTTATATGAAGAGAGGGCTTTTTTTCCAGTTTGTGTCTGATAGTTACTTCTTTGCATGATGTGGGAAGATATCCACATTTTTTTTGTATCAAGGTGGAGTAATAGAAAGCCAAAAACTTTCTTTCCCAAAAATCAATCGCTTCTAAAAACATAAACCCTTTCAATTAAAAAAAACTAATTTTTTGATAATTTATTTTAAAGGTTTCGAAATGAGGCTTATCAAAGTGGGACTCTGTATCACTCATTTTTTGAGCCAAATCTTACTTCAAAGTTCAATAGATATAAATATGTTATAAAAAACCGTAAAGCGCAAACTTCTAGTGTATCACTGTGTATGAAAGTAGCCTGAAGATGAAAACCACTCTCAATAACGAAACTTCCAGATGCTGAACAAACAATGATCAACAATCTTGAAAAACAACGAATAACTATAGATATTCCATCCAAACACAAGTCACTTAGCTATGTTGATTTATAGCGGAAATTCAAAATACTGAATCTAGCGAAAAAAAATTCCCATATCATGAAACTTTGAACAATAATATTAGTTTATTTCATTCATCATAAATAAGCAAAAACTGACTTGAAATATAAGGAATATTACAAAAATTGGTCAATATAGTGATTTGAAAAAATATACTAGCTGTTAATTGTTTTATACAGTATTTTATAAAACATTTTGAAATGAATATTGAAACAACTCGCAGACATACAAACCACTCAAAAATATGAACATTATAAAATTATATCCCAAAGAAACTCTGAATATTAACTTCCTCATTGAATGAAAATTTACATTAAATTTTATCATTTATCAAAGAAAAGTGTCAAAAAGTAAATTATTTCCAATAGTCACTATATGTGTATTTTCATTTTTATTGCAATTTATGGTTTCCTTCTTTTGCAACCCTTTTCATTTCTTTTCTTTCCTTGTTCTACCTCTCTTTGTATTCCATTTTCAATGGTTACTTTCGTGTTGACTATAATTTGTTGTTTCCTTCTTTTCTACCCCTCCATATCCTCTAGTGAATTTATTGTGAATCCTACACTTCTTCACATTCACTTATCCTTGATTGTATATCAATCTGCAATCTCAAATGTTTTCTATTTCAGATGTCATTAAACTTGTTTTTGGGCAAGCGACCCTCTACAAAGCTCTTACGTTATTTGTGTCATCACTTCAAAATGAAAAAATCAACGAGGATGTTATTTTACAAATATTTGAACTCATTGCGATGAAGTTAATGGAAGAGAGCAGTCGGTCTTCGCCTCCAGCTTCGGCGTAATTTTGTACATCGTTTTTTTTAGTTTCAACCAATAGAATAGTACCTCATGAATTTACCAGTGATCAAAATAATTTTCTCTTGGTACCTTTACTTTCTTTCTTTCGATAGGCTAGATCAAATAACCAGAACAGAAAGCTTAAATGAACAAATTTTCTCAATTACCTGTTCTGTACTGAAATATATTTCTTTGTAATTATTGAAATTGGAGTTCTCGTAACATTTTTACGTCGAGCTAGAACTCTAAAAACTTGTTCTAATATTTTTGACAAGAATTTTATTTCCAGATAAAAAATATTTGTCAATAGTATTTTTGTTTAAAAATGTTTATTTGATCAAATTGACCAATTAATCTGTAGTTTAACTTCCTCTATTTCATGTGATATTTTAATGACGTTTTTCATTGTGTCCCTATTTGTTCATATTTTATCGTTGTTATCAGCTTAATTTTTATATTATTTATTCGTGTCAATAAAATTTATTAAATGTTCACACCAATTTCCCTACCCTCTTCAATATTTCCTACCTTCGGTGGAAACCTGTTAAGAAACTCGTGATAATCAGTTAGAAGTGTCACACTTGGATGTGTCTCATAAAGATAATACTAATCCTCGAAGCAGTTCTAATATGTACTTTTCAATAAGTCCTTGAGCTCTCAGTGAGTCGGTTTTTATCTCCTCAATCGTCGCAAATCGCCGTCCTTTTATAGATCTCTTCAATCTTGGAAACAGGAAAAGTCGCAGGGGGGCAAATCTGGTGAATACGGTGGCTGAGGCATGATTATGGTGTTGTTTTTGGACAAAAAATTACGAAGAAGCAATGACGTATTGTTTCTCGCAAGCGGCGTTCAAGATGATACTCCTTATTGACCATCTGGAAAGAACTCTTGCTGCACTACGCCACGGTAATCGAAGTGATGCGATGATTCCACATAACAATTTTCTACACTGTTTTGACATTTTCATCGGTTGTTGATGTGCCGGGGCGTCCAGGCCAGCGTCGTCATTCTCATCTTCTCTTTTGTGAAAAGCCTATACCACTCACAAACATTGTTCTGACTAAATCATTAAAAACCACCGTATGCCACTGTCAACATTTCAAGTGTTTTTGTGCACTGGATTCCATTTTTCACACAAAATTTGATTCAAATTCTTTGATTAATATTTTCGATAGCTGAAAATCGCGAAACACGCAAAACACTTTTTTTCCATTAACCTTTATGTCTCTCACGAACAAACTTAACCCTTATTTTTTGAACAGCTCACTTATAGTCACATTGGAGTGAAAAACTCTCTTGTCAAGTACCAGTTCAAATCCCTACAAATCTGGTTACTGGAACTACTGGAGGAGAACAAAGTTGCTACAAAAAATGCTTGCTGATAAATTCTATTTCTATAATTTCACATTTATACCAGTACTTCCAACGTCAACTGGGAATCCATGCAATTTCAATTTGTACTATCCTTGTAACAGTATGTAACTGGATGAAGCCTGTAAAGTTATCAGGAGTTCGGATGATGGTTCATTACCATGAGAAAATAGAAATTGGATCTACTGGCATCGATCGCGCCTGAGCTCAGTAGCATGTCGAGTCATTAAAAACAATTAAAAAAGATGAATTCAATTACAATTACAATATTATCAGAGGATTCATAAAATCATAAGAAAATAGCGTCAAAAATCATAGGTTGTTGGAGGGAAAACGTAAATACAACAATAGTAAAAAGGATTACACATTGAGAAAAACAAGTATAAGTTGCTTGCCACTCAGAATGGTTGTAGATCTTTCTTGTTTTTAGTCAAAACCATTTAAAAAAAGTTGTTCAAATCCATAATTACACTTCCCATAAGAGAAGTTGGTACAATAACAATAGCAGTAGAAGAGAAAATTAATTTAATTGTTGAACAATTTGCATCTGATTCAGCAAGTCAATGTCCTATAAAATGCATAATATTTGAAAGTTGTCAAATTTTTTCGTGTAGCTATATTCATCTTTGTTATGCATACCTTTCATTTTCATTTAAGGAAAATTCATCATTCGGGAAATGCTTCCTGTTTTGAGTAACAAGTTATTTTAATCATTACTAATGAAGAAATGATTTCTGGTTTTACTTTTTTTTCACCTCTGCCCATGATTTTTGATGCAACTTTAAGGTATCCCAATTAAAATTAGTTTTGTCATCCAAATCAGTTAAAATTTTTGGTCCTTCACCCAATTTTTTGGTAGTTGAATGACTAAGTCTTTAGTGATGATTATTTCAACAATACTTATGACTAGAGTGCATGAATTTTAATTGGGAAAAACGTGTACCAACGTTAGAAACTTTTTAAAAAAAGAAACTGGAAATTGTGTAGAAGAAATTCAAAATAAGCACTTTTCTCAATCATCAGAAATGTAATACTCTTCTCAACGCGCGTTTCCCCATGACACGAGTTGGTGAAACATGCGTCAAGAAAAGTGCCTGTTATGGAGCTGAACATTTTATTGAGCAGATTAATTTTATGAAAAGTTCATTTAATCTAATTTTATTGTTAATAATTATAAACAAAAGTGTTCGCTTAAAAGGAAAATTTTGGAAATCATAGGATTGCATGTATTTTGTGAAAGATTTATTTGTTACACAAAGTACAGAGATTTACTGGTTGATTGAACTTAGATTTATGTTGATATTTGAAAAAAGAAACTACAATATAAAATGAAAAACTCAATTCCAAAAATATTTATGTTGACAGCACTTGTAATGAGTACCGATTGATTAAACAAGTCTATTGCATTTCTTCTGAAAACTGCCCAGCTTTTAATTCCTTTAATATTTTTATGTATTGAGGAAAATAATCTTAGATGCATGATCCTGGCAATATGACAAACTAATAGCACTGATGGTTACACCAATAATATTAGTATGAGTATATTTCCAATATTTTTAACAGTTATGATTTGAACATAACATTATGATTTCGACTCTGCAGAAATAATACAAACATCTGTTTCAGCACCTGGTATTCCTAGTGTCACTACGCAATAATGGTAATGATATGTGTAACTAGTATTAGTTCCCAGTGGTATGGTTCCATTGAATGAGTAAATATCAAAGTTAGGCAAATTCGTATTGATGGTGATATTTGCGAAACATGGCATATCAAATTTGACCATACTTCGATCATTTTCCTTTGTGAGTTCTTTTTCTGTTTTGTTCACGCATAGAGGATCGCCTTCCAAACAAGGAATCAGACTTTTGATGCAAGTGGTGTTGTACTCTTCACAGTACTTTGAAGCACTCAGTACTTCTAAGCACATTATTTCATTGAAGGAAGTGCATACTGAAACCGTATTTGGTGCACAAAGTTTCGTCGCATTCTCGATGCAAGGAATCAGCAAGTTGAGAGGCATCACTACTTCCCCTGAGGGGGTTTCTGTAGGGTTGTAGTAGTTATATACGGTGTAGGGGCGTTTCATGGTTTCTAGGGATAGGTTCCAGGTGTAGTTTCCTGAAAAAAAAAATTAATAGGAGGTGCCTCCAACATTTATCATAAATACGGCAGCACTTGTGTATGACTGGGTTTGTGTGTTGCTCGATCCTAAAATCCAATTCACAACGGAACGAGAAACACAAGGGATTCTAGCCTTTTTAGATGTTCTTGTGAACAGACGAGAAGATGATACATTGGGCTACAAAGTGTTTAGGAAACCAATACACACAGACAGATACCTAAACTAAAACTCTAACTCTATAAGATTTTGGACTTGACAATAACAAAAGTTAACAACTAACATGATTTTTGAATTTATGGTGAACCTGCACATATAGATATTATTATCATTCATAATTCGTCCATCCACCTGTATCAGTACAAAGTAGTGCTTTCAACAGTATGATCCATAAATGTGCCCTTGTCAGAGGGCAAATAACCGTCAACAATAATTACGAAAACAGTCTAATACATTCTTCATTATCAACAAAGTTATACAGCCAAGCTTTGAAGGAAGTTTACTCAATGCCAAGTTTACTTATGCCAACCCACTACAAAAATTTTAGATTTTCTGTACAACAAAGGTGTAAATATCGCTTTCAAAACCAACAACTTAGGCATGCATATTAAGAATAACAAAGATAAAAGTTCAGTTTTGGAAAAATCGGGAATGTATAAATTATCATGTGGGTCATGTTCGATGTTTTATATAGGTCAAAGTGAAAGCCCACAT
>WOGO01006043.1:0-12015 GCA_015342085.1 Leptinotarsa defecta
GCCCTTCTACACTTGTATAAAGTTCTCCATTATAATTTTTATATTTTTTCAGATTGTGGAAGATAACAATTACCCAAAAAAAGGTCGATAAAAAACTGATTTTTTCCTCTACAAAAAATGACTTTCGTTGAATAAGAAATAGGAGTTGTCTGCTCTGACATTATTATATCCAGTTCGGAGACATTTATCTTCTCAAAGCAAACAGATGCCTTGGGTTATGTGGTTTCGAATTGAACCTAGTTACTTTCAAACCAATTTGAAATCACTTGCAGATCCTCATTGAGGTGTGCAACCTCCTGCTGCAGGTTGAGATGTGCATCCGCGGCCGATGTCCTGGTATAAAATCCAAACAAATGTGCTGTCGTCAGCAAGGCAATACATTGGAATCTTGATTATTTCCAATAAGTTGTTGATATACAATAAAAAGAGGGTTGAAGTCAATATGGATCCTAGGAGAATACCAACGTTGATGGTAAAAGTACTCGAGAGATATCCATCGAAGGCCATTTGCATGTAACTTTCTTTCAGGAAGCTGGAGAGTTGTACACAAAAATATTTCGACAAGCTATAGCATCGAAGTTTGGCCAGCAAAACCTCATGTCATACACGGTCAAAGGTTTCACAAAAATCAAGCGCAACAGCTTTGACTCTCCACGTTTCCAGATTGCATTATTCCATATATGAATGACATACGATAGAAGGTCGCCTGTTGATCTTAGTTTCCGAAAGCCATATTGATTATCGCCAAAAATGTTGAGTAAGCCTTTCAAATATCCAATAATATCTCGGTTTACGGCTTTCTCCATGATATTTTATATCACTGATAACAAAGCAACTGATCTATAATTATTTGGACGATTTTTCTTACCTTTTTGGGAAACGGCAGCATTTTTAGGCATTCAAGCAGCCTATGATAATGTTCAATTGAGTTTACTTTAGGAAAATCAGAATAAAAAAAAATTATATATGCTTTAGGTTGATTTGATTTCAAAAAGACGAATATATTTGAAACTATTTCTGTCCCTCGTAAAACATCGTTGGGAAAACCGCAAACATTCTGTGTCCTCTTCTGTATGCATCATATACAAGAGATTTAAAAAAATGTATTGGAACAGACAATCAGATAGTACGATATCCAGATGACATTTTCATATACACACAAAATTTGTCTTTTGAAAAGTAACTTGAAAATATAATGATGAACACAAACAGTTAAATTGCTCTTCCTAAAAAATGGCGGAGGTTTACATATTCGCCAGAAACAGAATATAATTTCCATCTTATACAATATATGAACAGCGGGTCCTACCAATTCGATAGACAGTCAAATACTTGGGTATCATCCTAGATAAATATCTGACATGGAAACACCATATAACAGAAACTCGTCAGAAATCAGAGAAAGGTATTGATATCCTTATACCCTTTTGTGGAACAAAATAGTGTGCAGATCCAATTTTCACTCTAACATTTATTGTAGCATCCATACCTTCAATACTGGATTATGGAAGTATATTTTATGGAAGTTCTTCAGATACTCACTTGAAGAAATTGAAAGTATTGAAAAATAAATGTTTGAAAATATGTCTGTAATATCTTCCGTCAACGCCAATATCAGTTATGGAAGCCGAAGATAAGGAACCTCTACTAGATCTGAGAAAACAACTGCTTAGTAACAATTTCGTGACAAGAAAAAAAGCAAAAACTTTAAATTTGTTTCTCAAACTGTATAATCTCACAATTTCCATGCTCATTCATCGATACTGGCAGAAAAAAAAAACGAATTCGTTGATAGAAAAATTTACCAGATCGACCACTTACGAGAGAACGATCTAGAAAATCTTTGATCTTCTATACTATATAGATGATTACGACATAATATCTCATGAGTGCTTTATTTGGAGTTGACAGCGAGAGTTTTCAGAAATTATCAAGAGGCTGTGGCCAAATGCAGATTATATTTACACAGATGCATAAAATATGTTAGAGAAAAAATGAGTTCATTCAAACACCAAGTATTTAGAAATGTATATACTTCCAAATGAAGCATCCATCTACACTGCAGAATTGGAAGTCATACTTCTAGCAATGCAATATATTTTGTAACAAAACTGCTTTCAGTCAATAATGGATCGTCTAAAAAATTTCCGAAATCTCGGTCAGTTTTCTGAATTGGAAATAGAGATCACCAGAGCCCATAAATCAATTATCTCACAGAATAGCAAGGTATCTAATAATTTGGATAAAACGTCATTACGGAATAAAATGTAGGTAGTAGATACATCAGCAAAACAATCCACTGGATAAGCCACACACCGATTTGAATCGAATTTACAAGAAAAACGTGAATCGCAAAAATAATTCAATGGATATCAGACAAGCAAAAAATTCGAACAACTCTTCCCAATGGTTATTGGAAATAGATGGTTTCAACAAGAGAGCGACAAACAATACGTTGCCACAATAAACCAACTTCAATCAAATCACGCTATCTGCCCAGCCTACAAATTCAAAATTGGACTAACCGATAATCCCTAATGCTCATGTGAAAGTAACGGGGATATCAATCACATCATTTTGGAGTGTCCGCTCCACATCCACAGTATAAATTCACTTCATTCCGAAATGAAATCTTTCAGTATGTCTTTTCCAATAAATTTGAATTGTATGTTGACCTCTAATAAGATGCAAAATTGAAGTATGACTGATTAATTGTAAATATAGTTATACTACTGCTAACAATGGTAATCGGGAACTGAATCATGTTATGTACAAACTGAGTGGAAAAAAACTTAGAAAAAAAGGAAAAAAACAACAGAAAAAAGTTCAATGTTACAGTTGCTAATCAATGATACTTCCAAATAGATTTAAAATAAAATAGTCTAGCTAATTAGGTCTCTTAAAGTCAAAAAATTCACACCTAAACCAACCAAGCCCATCCTTGCACTTGGCTGCACTATACTGAACCTCAAACCAATTTATATAATTTCAAAATACGAAATTGGTAGGATTGAAGATGTTTGGATACTGATACATACCGTAAAATGGGTCATCAAGTTGTGATTACCTTGTGGTAATTATTACGCCAAATTCAGTATACACATGTTCATTCATATTTCATGAAAAACTAACCAGACTCATATTCAGAAATGACTCCGATAAACTTACCTTTTCTTCCCTTGACATTCCGCTACCAGCAGCAGAACCAGAATCTCTTGGTTGCATCTCAAATATAGTTCTAAACATGACTTCCGACGTATTAGCCAAAAACCCTATCTCCGCGTTGGGGTGTAACCCGTATAGATACGGACTCTCGGGTGGTAACCTCTCATCTATATATCGATGGTATCCTTGGTAATCAGTATTCGGCGGGGCTTGGAATCCTTGGGCGTATTGCAAGTCTCCTTCAACGAGTTCCGGCTGCATATAACTCATCAAGTAGCTGCGGCACAATCTTCTGTCCCAGTCATCGGTAATGTGCCCTCCATACATTATTTCGCCAAAGAGATATCTCAGATCTTCCCAAGGTACCTTGAAGTACAAAATATTCGAATTGATTGTGATGGTAGAACGATGAACAAGTATTCATCGACCTTTTTTGAATGTTATCACCTTCCAAAAACTGAGAACTTCATACAGGAGTAGAAAAAGCAAACTTTTAGTTCATTCCCATAAGTTACTGTGTGAACTCAAAGCATTTATTGTGAAAAAAATGTTCTTTTCATCAGTAACTTGTCAAATCCAGCAGTTTTGACTATGAAAAAAGAGCTTAGAAATTATACAAAAAACCCAAAAATGGTCCACCATTTCCTCTACAAAAAATAATGTTTGTTCAATATTTGATGAAAAAGTACTTCTTTCGATGAAACATTTCACTGAGTATCACAAATGTGTAAAAATCAACTGGAAAATGTCTTGGAAGTTAATCTTTTCTATCAAAAAATGGAGAAGCAGAAAGCCTAAAACCTGTCTTCACCTGAAATTGATCTCTCCTGAAAATATGTTATTTTCAATCTGAACAATATTCTTATTTCAGTGTCATTTTTCACATAGACATACGATTCTTTGATTTGGAAAAAGTGCAATAGAAGTTTCACGTAATTCTGTGTATATCATAAGGAACAAACTATCATCTGCAGTCGCCAAAGCTAGATGATTTATGATGAAATCTAAACATTCCTCTCTAAATTTCGTCCAGGAAAATTGGGAAGAGATTGAAAATAAATTTCGGTTTTTCTAAGTCGAAGAAAATGAAAATGAGAGAAAACTTGGACGACGCTTCAACGCGGCCAGACTCGAAATGAGTTGAAAGAACCTCGCGAAAAGAGCGTTGTGTAACTGCTGCTAAGAAATAAATTAACGACTTCACCTTGGGAGAGCGTTTGAGTGTAATGACGATTATTCGTCATTACTGAAAATGACAAGTCTGAAGAAGAACTAACAGTTTCACGTATTAGCATTCAAAGGGACAATTGCACAAGTAAGACTCAGACTTTCAAAGGAAAAAAGTGAGATATTTTACTAATATATGAATGTATAACAAGTAAAATTATGAATTGAAATATTCACTGGAAAACTGTGTGCAAACGAATATCACAACTGATATCTGAATAGATATGAATATAGTTTCTTATGGCAATAATTGATGTTGAGGTTAACGTGCGAATTATAAAATCTACATGATTTTTTTTCGTAGTCCTCTTGAATAGTAGTTTCTAGCTCTATTCCGCAATGACAAAACTTTCAGAAGCATCACTTTCGTGATTAAAGATTCACTATCTGAATTGTATCTGTGTTGTAATTCTTTACAACACAGGTGTAGATGAATTACATTTGATGAATCACACGGTATGGCAAAAGTGACATATATCGCATTTTGAAATTATGACAAAACGTGACAAATGAGTGTCATTACTTAACACTCAAATACTTGCTGATTCCATCGGTAAATCAGCAGCTCCAGTCCAGCGGCAAAATTGAGAAACACTTAAACATCCAAAAATTGGTCAAGTCTGACAAACAAATACCTAACGTTTGGCACTCGTTTGACAGTGTCACATATTTGCTAAACACACAATTCTCAATTTGTGACATATCTCTGGTGGCAAAATGTCGCCAGAGTGTCAAATGTATGTCACTTCCGCCATACTGTGTACCCTAACTTTCAGTATTACATTATTTTTTGAAAGTTGAAGAAAATATAATGCCAAATATTTTTTTCGACATTTCAGATAACCGACTGATAATTTGATTTTTCTTATTAGATCAAATATTCTTCATACTCAATGATTCACTTTTTCATATGAAACGTCATTATTCAATATTTCAATTTAATCCTTGATGTAATGAATGGAACAGCAGAATTTTATAAGCCTTAGAAGTTCGCACTTCCATTGCTTCAATCTGTTGATCGATCTAATATCAATTTACTTTATGGTACTTATTGTTGATTTCCACAATCAAAATGTCACTATGGAGCAACTAAGAAACATTGTAAAGATGAAACAAAAATATAGGTTCTTCCAACAGGGACTTACGAACTTCACAATTGATAACAGGTATCTTGTTGAAGCTACATCTGTCAAATAAATTGTCATTGATTTAGTCTGATTCGTCAAATCACCATGAACAGATATAGAGCATTCAACAACACGTGCAAATATTTTTTTATCGAAATGGGTATACTGATCGGGAAACGTACGCACGCTTCGCCCATTTTAAGGTTGCCATAATCGTCTTACCGAGAAGACTATTCGCAATGTGGTGGATGAATTTGAGTTCACTGGTTCAGTAAACGATCGACAAACACCCGTACGTCAACGGAAGGTGTGTGCAGGAGAATCCGAAGCAGTCGATTTTGCGTCGCTCACAAGAACTTGGCCTTTCGCAGAAAACAATTTGGCAAATTCTGCGTTGTGACTTGGGCCTGCTCCCATACAAAATTCAACTGACATAGCAACTGAAGCTATATGACCATGGACAATGACCGTAATTTTCATCAAAAAATCATCTTCAACGATAGAGCTCATTACTGAATGAACAAACAAACTTGTCGGATTTGGATAGATATCGATCCACATGAGATCCAAGAGCATCGAATGCATTCCAAAAAAGTCACTGTTTGGTGTGGATTTGATCTGGCAGTATTATCTCTTCATATGAAAGACCCTTCACATTTTTGTTTTGATCTTCGAAGTGGGGCCTGTTATTTCAGATTTTTACTAAGACATAGTGATCCTGAATATACAATTTTCCCTCCATTTGGCATGCCCTGTAAACTTCTATACTCTATATAATAAACATACAACTGAATTGTACTCATTATTGAATCATAATGTTCGTTTCAATATTTTTCAACTGTGAAATCATCAAATACTTTCAGATTTTCATTTTGTTAATCGTTGTTCAGTCGGTCATAGCTCATACTATTTTTTCTCGATATATACCATACAAAATTAAAAAATAGTTGGATTGAAAAGAAAAATGATGACCTTTCAAAAGAGGTTTCACTTGACTCCTGATGTTATTTAGTAGTTCAAGATTGAATTTGCCTCCTACCTAGAGAATGAAAACGACAACGACTATAGTTAGGAGATATTTTCGTTCAAACTGGAATTGAGGGATCTGAGCAATTATTTCCTAAATACAAAACTATGAGAAATCAGTCTTGTTTCTTTGTCATTAATACACTCTATATGTTAAATCCAGTTACTTATTATATACGCTTATCCTTCTAAGACAGTTGGTGCTTAGTACCACAAATGAGAGGTTGGTGGGTCGTATCAGATTTTTCTGGGGTAAGTTCACAATAACATCAACTTGCCTTGCAGAATCTCTTTCGGAGGTCTATGTCAAAGTTCAGCTTTTCAACTGACCACCTTGGGGAGGTTCGTTCAACTATAAATGGCGTCATCCTATATAAGGGGAGATATAATCACCTTCACTATTATATGTTCATCATCATTCCATGTATAAATCACATAGAAGGGCGTGCGATCTGAACATTATTTCCTCTGAATAGCCTTCTGCTACTTAGCTGTACGAAGAAAATTTCTGCCGTGTTGCCCTTGATTTCAGATTAGAAAAGGTATCATTTAAGTAAGGACTCCAATGGTCATATCGGGTTCGAACTCGTTCAGTGTCAAGAACTATACTGTTTCGTGGTCATAGTCCAAGTAGAGAAGGAAATTCAATTTTCTGTTAATTTTACAGACCATATCTGTGATGGAAACATTTCAAACTCAAAACTTCATTATCTCTATATCGTTGAGAAAAAAGTAATCACATCATATTCAAAATTAAATTATGAGAAAGTTGAAAAAATCGTTCATTTGATAAATTGATAGATACAGCCGTTACTGAGTTGTAGGAAATCATGAAAAATGAGAATTGAAACTTTCTCATGTTTTTTATCACTTTTATTTGTAACAAACGTTACTCAGTCTCGTCCTATTAGGACATTTTCAAACTTATACATTAAAATAAAAATGATTGACTACATTAGCCCTTATGAAACACCACTGAAGGTAAAAACCGAGGTACCTAGTTGAGTACCTGAATGTTGGTTACCTGTGACGATGTGGATACGCTAATTCGAATTCCAAGGATTCCAAATAAGTAAGTTTGCAATTCTTCCTTGCATAGTGCGAAATTTCCGTATCGTTTGAATTCGGGAACTTGTGTTTGCATCCCAAAGAATGGTTTTGAAACGTACAATCATGTTTACCTAGTCTGAAGGACCTTTCATGTTCACCATACCGTTTTGACAAATTTCGATCTCATTGTCCCACATAAACACTATTACATTCCGAACGCTTAAGCTTATAAACTCCACATTTCTCCAACTTGTCCACTTTATCTTTGGCATTGAAAAGGAAATCAGATAACCTGGTATGTGGTCTGAATGCTATTTCCACATATGTCTGCTAAAAGTAAAAGCTATTGAAATTTCAAGAGAAATGATATGATGTACTTTCTGAAATTTCAACAGCACCTGGCATGCGGGTTGCTAAAGAAACCCGCAATTATCTCTCTTCTTTTATCAAAATGTGTTACAGTTATCCATTTCTTGATTTCTGATTATTTGATCTGGGGATATATTTTTCTGTGAGTGAATTTACAGCTTTGTTTTCTGACTAACTTCTGGATTGTGTCTGCGTTGTGTCTGTACCTGCAGTTGAAATGTCAGAAAGTAGACCACATCACTTCTTTTCAAATTTGCGTATCCACAGTGTCACAGGTAAACCAAATTCACGTACTCAATTTAGTTAAGTACCTTTGTTATTACCTACAGTGGTGTTATATAGTTGCTAATGTAATCAATCACTTTAAGTTCAATGTATGAGTTTGAAGATGTCTTCATAAAATGAAACTACAATAACGTTAGTTACAAATAAAAGTGGTGAAAAACATAAGAAAGTTTCAATTCTCATTTTTCATCATTCATTTGATATTTTTTACTACTACTTTACCTTCTGATTATTTTCCAAGTAGTTGTAGAGTACACTAACACTGATTGTCAAGTCTCCAACATTGAAAGGGTAGTTTCTGTTCCACCCCTGTGGTCCAAATTTTCTTCTTTCAGCTACAACTGCATGAAAATAGCACAAGGCAAAAAGGATAGCCTTGAACTCCGCTTCTTTGCCGCTCATCTCTAGAGTTTCTTGATTGAAATTATCTAGAGCTTTGTGCAAGTTAGCAAACATGCCCGTAGGAGGTTCATTTGTGATTTTTATAGATGATTCCAGAATTCCCTGCGGTATCACACATTCTTGTGGATCTGCAGATGGTTCCGCGCTCAAATATAACCTACGGAAAAGAGCACAGTATACAAATAACAGTATTTCAAGTTATTATATATGAGGTGACTCACCTGTAATTAGCATTGCCAGTATCAGCGCACTGCTCCATCTTCTTTTCTAAAGTTGCCAACCATTTTTGAACCAAATGGATATTCTGCAAGATCACCCACTGGCCTTCAGCGGCAGCTTGATCCATTGCATTTTCCGCTACAATTTCTTGGCCTTGTCCTAGAGATATACTGTGGAAATTACCTTTATCGAACATAAATCCCAATTTCCTTCCTAATTTCTCTACATCTTTCAGAGGATTCACTCCTGGAGATAATATGAAAAATGTTGGTGTGGTAGAACTCGTCTCTTCATAGGATTTTTCAAATTCTACACTTCTTGCAGTTATGTATTTATTACCCAGCTTCTCGTCAATGAAACCGCTGACTGCATACGTCATTCTATCTGGCCGTAAACAACGCATGATACAAAGTCTTTGTAGAGTTGTTTTGTTTTTCCACTCTCCAGGAAACTTTTCTTTCTCTGGGCACTCACTGTCCACAAATTTTCTCCATCTCTTAGCAGACCCTTCCAAATCTTTGTCCAAGCTCTTGAATTCATCCATTTGTGACAAAGCTTTGATTCCAACCCAACACACGTTGTTCAAAAAATCAACTGGAGACGTTAAATTAGCAATAGTAGGAAATCTCAAGAGGAAATCTAGTTCCTCTGGGTTGATTTCATTCAGTTGGCCAAGAACTTGGAAAGTCATCTGGGCCGTAAATATTAATTTGTCTCTCTCGAACAAACCTCGGGAAGTGTACATAAAAACAGAAAAAGATATGCTATCCAATAAGTTCATCACTCGTTCTTTGAGTTTCTCTGCTGGCAATGCTTTTGATAAAGCATCTTTGAATACTACACTGAAAGCCTTCAAAGAGAATTGGTATATGGCATTTATTCTATTCAAATCGTTCAGAATGAAATATAAAAGAGATGCTCTTGCGGCGCATGGACGGTATTGTTCTCTTGCCTCGTCGATTTTCACAGAAGTAACTTTAGCTTCCTCTACTTTGACAGCTATTTCATTTGCAGTCTTCTTAGTTGTTTCCAAATTCAATACCAAATCAACATCTTCCAGTATGTTTCCTGTTGCTGACGATAATTTATACAGCAGGTTAGCCTCACATGTCTTGAGGGTGATTTTAAAATCGTTCTGTTGTTTCGTTAAAGAAGATTTCAGAGTTTCCAAATCAGGTCTTTCAGCTTTGACAACATCTGCCAGAAGTTGTTCTTCCAAACCGTCACGAGTAACAGTGAAGTTTATCAAAGTAGTTTGTGCCTGTATCTCTGGTTTGTAGTGAGGATTCGCCAATTTCGTGTGAAGAATCAGCCTGAATGCAGGATTATAATCAACATCTTTATCCCCTATTTTTATAGCTCTTCCCTTCTTTATGAGCACCCTTCCAAGTACTGGATCTAAAACTGCGTCCAAAACCTCACGAATATTTTCCAATAATACCACCAGCCCTTCTGAAATACACCTTTCAATAGTATCCAGATAGGTTTGCTGCGTTAATCGTACAACGTTCAAGGAATCACCATAACGAGTTTTGATCCATTTGATTCCCTGAAGTTGCGGATCAATCATTAGAGGCCATCGAGAAGAATTACTCAAAATGCAAGCATTTTCTGTAGACATGCGATCATTGGGCAGTCCTTCATTATTCCATTCAGCAATCTTTGCATCATCAGTGAGTAAAGACAGGGGATCCAAGCCTTCCGTCGTAGGAATGGGTACTGCTAATGTGGTGAGAAATGGTTTCCAATATTTATGTAACAAATCTATACGATACCTTCTCGTGAAGCACCCTACATAAGAAATAAATGCTGTCACCAACAATATATCACCAGGTAAAGTAACAATTGACGCTTTATATTCTTTCACTAATTCTCTCCATCTCACGTTTTCTGAAGCCAAACCGTTTACCAGTCGATTCGCTATATCTATTTTTTGAGCAGTTTCATCTGCTTGTGCTTGGCACCTCAGTTTTTCATTAATAGCATCATCATACTCGCTCTTCAGAATAGATAATTGTTTCTCTAGTGCTTTCAACTTTTCATTCAGCTCTGCAAGTCTACCGCGAGCTTCTGCCAAGTCTTTGTTAGCTGCTGCTAAGGCCTTTCTTTTGGGCTCTACTACAACAAAAACTTCGTTATATTTCAAAATATTTATCACCCAAGCGCATAGTCCAGCAGCTGCGAATGATTTGCTGATCACTTTTTCTGGAGTAAAATCTGGTAATTTTGTATATTCTTGAGTTGCTTTCACTACTTCAGGTAGGATATTATCTTTGTCATAGTTGATAAGGTCATTGAGAAACTGATCAACCCTTGACATCATTTGTTTAGACTCCTTCCAACCCCTATCTTTAGGAATTTTTCCCTTTTTGGAAAACAGAACTAATACTGCAGCACAAACTGATACTACTGCATCTGGAGGTGTGGCGAAAGATTCCAACTCTGTTAAATTATTTTTGTTTAAAGTATTCAAGGCAGCCTGTGCTGCTATCAATGCAGGTTCAACTTTCATTAAATCGTCCTGACAGACCTTTGCTTTCAAAGTTACATCTTCTTCAATAACTTTCACTTTCGCCTCCTCCTCGCTATCTATTTCTTGTTCTTTGCCAACTTTCTCATTTTCTGCTGATAAAACTGCAATAAGTTCACTTGCAGCTTTATTTTTTTCTCCTAAGACTATCTCTTGTTCAGCTAAAACCTCCTTCAGTCCGTCGACGTCCTCAGAGGTAGATGCAAGCTTGGTTATTCCATTTGCAAGTCGTTCGATATTGTCCTTGATATGGGCAGTTTTTTCCCCCACTAACTTTGAATACAGGTCGATTTGTTCCATAAAGGACTTGGGAGTCAGGACTTGGGAGTCGTGGAGTTGTATCGTTTTTCATTCGTTAAGTAAACTTGTGAAATTTCATTCACTACAGTGTGAATATATTCTTTGACATATCTCTCAAAGTAAATGTATAGTGAAATTTGACAGCTGTCGGAAAAAACGTGGTTCCTACTTTCTGACGCAGTGTGAGTGCTGCTTGAACAACTGTCGGACATAATTTTGTAAATGCAATACTGATTTTTTTCGTGTGGTCTTGCAAATGTTGCAGATAGATGGAATTGTAAATATGATAGGAGGCATCTTGCGATGGAAAACTGA
>WOGO01006044.1:0-12014 GCA_015342085.1 Leptinotarsa defecta
ATTTTTTTATAGTGAGATTTTCTATCCCGACTGTCCCACAGACACAAAAAACAACAGTACTTGGTGAACCCTAATTGCATTCCTAGGAGTATAGCAATGACTTTCAGATCACCACAGATGTGCCACTTGTGTTGTTCATATTCAATTCTCAAATAATTATTTGATTAAATCCCAGCCATAGAAACCTTGTTTGAATTGAAAGGAGTATTTAATTTCACGGGAATCAAAATAATGAATCTACTTTTCATGCTTTTCTTTTTTCATGCTTACTCTTTAGCCAATCACAAGCTGCCTTTTGGTGTTACTACCGCAGAACATTCTTCACGTGATACTAGTCATTTAAATAAAAGTTGTGTAACATAATTAGTCAGTCTAGTACCAACTCCATATATACTAACGACAATACTTATCAATGGTGCACTCAATGACCATCAATACTAGAGTTCCAAGTATTTTTCCACCGACCAGCAACTTGAAAAACCCAAGCTTCCGCTCAACCACAACACCACATTAATACAACTGCATTATTAAACATGATTCTTAACTTAGACCAATTTTTTAAATGATAATTTTTGATATTGTTTCAACTCACTGAGATACACTGTATATATTGTACTGTGTACCGAATATCGAATTGAAAATCAGACACAAACTAGATCGAAAACACCTTGTCCAAATTATAATTCAGTTTTAATAATACTTACATTTATACTATTTGAATTGAGATTCGGGTGAGATCCATGTCTGATCAAACTTCTATTCTTCAGAGGCTGTGTGACTGATTTTGGTATAGGTCGGGCATGGAACTCTCTAGCTTTCTTCTCTTCTTCCAGTACTTTCTGAATCAACTCCTGGCGTTTCGACTTCGCATACAAATCTCTCATTTCGAAACTGAAAGGTAACGGTTTTGTATTCCTCGGTTTTGCCTGCTGCTGCTTAGGTTCGACTTCGGGTTGAACAGGTTTGGTAGTTTCATTAAATTTTGAGTATCGTTTCATGAAAGTGGGCGTTTGGGGATTCGTAAAGTTGGTGCGGAGATTAGCTTTGATTTTGGGTGGTTCATGGACCGCTTTCGGCACTGGATTCGCATGGAATTCAAAAGAGTTACGTTTCGGAGGTCCTGGGACCTGAAAAAATTAATAGATAGCATAAAAAAAAGTCGATGGGAATCATGTATTCTTTTGGTGAAAACAGTAGATTGTTGTTGAAAATTCAACATTAGGTTTGACTACTTTTAAACCCATCTAGATTAGATCAGAATTGCCCTATTATAGTGATCAAATTTGCGCTAACTGGGCTTGATTCAAGACTTACTAATTTTTTATATGTATATTTCTCAGTGAAAATATTTACTTTTTATTAAAAATAATACAACTTTCAAAGAATTTTCAAAGTTATACAATAAACTAAGGAAGTAAAAAAAAAGTTTATTACCCCTTTTATAAGTTCATAGGCTTCTGAAGTAGATTCCTATTTTTAGAAACATTACTTTTAGCAAAAGTCGATATTATATAACCGAATTTAATATTATTAATATTAAGAAAATTGAGAAATGAAACCTCTCTATCTTTTGTTGCTACTTGTATACAAGTGGTAAAAAAAACATAAGAGTTTTTTAATCATTTTTCATGATGATCTCTTATCATGTAGTAACAGTTACATTCATCAATTTAATATTATTGATATTATTTATGAAAAAATTATCATGCAACTTATAATTGGAAGAGGAACATATAATATTACAATTTTATCTTACCTTCTTTGGTGGAGCTGTCAGTTTAAATGGTTCTGGAACAGTTGATGGTTTCTTCTGAACAGGAACTGTTGGTTTCATGGGTCCTTGCAAAATTTTCTTATTTACAGGATTTGCTTTAATTTTGAATCTGGATAAAAAATGAATGATACACAAAAGTTCAGTATACTAATATTCAATGACTCATTTGAGTAGCAGTGAAAAAGAAACCATATAATTAAAGTACAAATATTTCATCATATGGACAGTTTCAAAAAGTCAATAATCCTCAAGTTACTTTTTTTGTTGTACAATGCTCTAGTAGGTTCAACAAGGAAGTCAAAGCTGAATTTCTATTTTTATTTCTCAAAGAATGATTGAAATGAATATAAACTGGTGTTTATTGTTAAGCTTTTTAATGAGCATAATTTTTGTTTGTCGAGATATTACACAAAAATATTAGAATTTGGTGTGGAACAAAGTTCATCGAGTCTATATTATCGTTTTGTTATTCTGGAGATAGTCTCAAAATAAATTCCTTACACACCAAGCTCAATAGATCGAAATACATGCAATCTCACATTTTCAATAATTTTATTTTTAGGTAATTGCTTTTTTATGAATACTCAAGTCATTTGCTCAACAAAGATTCAGAAATTATGGAATATCATGCAGTCTAACCAATTAAATATGGTGCACTCAGGATGTAACCCTTAAATAATTATATTTCTTTTGATTTTTGACACAAACGTTCAAGAATTCAAACAAGCATTATTCAAGAAACACTTTATTGTGATATAATAGCTTCTTCAGGCGTATCTATACACGCTGAATACATATCTGAAGAAGCTATTATATAGCGATGATAGTATAATTCTTGTATGTAGAGAATAGTATAATTCCATTCATGAATAGTTCCTTTCCAGATCTGATGAATCTCTCAAATGATGTGAGGAACTGCTTTACAAATTCTAGGCTAGTTCTTGACCCTGAGAAATTCAATGCAGTTTTCTTTTAAGTAAATCTACCACTTGAAGCTCCTATTTACATTGAATTATGCCGAAGAATACAAAGTCCATAGAAGCTCGGAAGTGGCATTTTCGTGTCACGTAAACTGTTTAGTACTTACCCTGACCACCAGAAGGCGACAGCAGTAAGATGTCAGTATTTAATGTATTAACAGAATTGGGTGGCTAGCAGTCGTTGATAACCAGTCGGCCGGATCATACCAAAGTCAGGATGTTCACCAAAATTAAATTAAATTAAAAAGCCGATCGGTTTGTCAGCGACTGCTATCCAGTTCTGTTGGTAGTCACATTAAATACCGACATTGTACTGTCATTGCTCTCTGGTGGTCAGGGTAAGTACTAAAAATTTTACGTGACACAAAATTGCCACTTCTGAGCTTCTATGGGCTTTGTATTCTTTGGTTATGCCAAAAATAACTATTTGTTTCACACCCCGAATCTCACGGAATTTTCATTGGTGTGACACTGAAATTCGAAAACTGCATTGATTTCATCGTCAAGAAGCTGAGTGAGGCCTGTTATGGTTTGACGATATTGATAAAGAATTCTAACTACAATATAGCCAGTACCTTTAATTTTTTAAATTCTCAAGTTCGGGCATGCTGAGGAATTATTCTTACATCAATGCGATTAAATTTTGATGATTTGTGCAAAGGATTAAAAAAATGGAACTCTTGACAGTACCAGCACTGTTTATTTATGAATGTACTTCACTCATGTGGTACCAGACATGTATTTTAAACTAAACATTCCATATCACCATCTGTACTACACAGAAAGAGGTGCTCTCTATTTCTGTATCAAATTTTATAATCATGCACCTATCACTATAAAAAGTAATAGAAATTTTAATGAAATACAAAACTACTGATCAAGATGCCCCTGGATTTGGAACCTTCCAAATGTGATTATGTGATTATCTTAATTTTATTTTCTGTAATTAATGTTAAAGCATTGATTAATTTTGAAATTTTGATGTTTATTTTGAATTGTACATTTTCCTATGTTTAAAATCTGTTTAAAATTTTGTTACATTAAATTATTATTATCGATCACAGTAACAAAAAATTGAAAACTTCATAATTGAATAACAGTTATCCATATGGTTTTAAAATATTAAAAACGATATTGAAACTTACTTTTGGGCTTCTTCGAACTCTATTTTCTCTTGCTCCTCACGAGACAATGCTTCAATAGGACGAGCCCTTGTTGTAGTCTTCAGGTTCGGTGTGTGAGGAATGGTTGTTGTTAACTTGCAAGAAACATTTCCTCTCACAAAACTGTTTTGCTTGGGTTTTGTTCTGAAACGTTCTGGTGTAGTGTTTTGGAATTTCTTCAAGGCTTCAGCCATGGGAAGATATGCATTTTTATTTATATTCTGATCTGATGAAAAATGTTGTTTCGGTTGAGCTAGTCTGTTGACGCTTTCCTGGGACATAAAAAAAAAAGTTATTTGGTTGAAATTATTGAAGTTCAAAAGTTAAAGTATTCAACATCAACTATCTGCTTATAAAATTACCCCTCAGAGGGCTCTGTTAGCTAAAGAAAGGATTAATGTTTAAATTGAGTTTCATCGATGACATGAGTAGTTTAAACGATTTTTTGAGACATAATGTCATAATTTTATGAATGAATTGAGTGCCTTATCTTGTCATCTTATTCAGATTGGTGCTGAAGAGACAAGGCAAGTGTTTTATTCCAAAAGATCTGATGTCATTAATGATGCCAGTGGTCCCTGTAAGTGAAATTTTACCTCTTTCATATACTATATAGTGTATCAATCCTATGAATGATATCTGATTGAATTCCATACCGAATGTTTCGAGTACAAACTGAATAGGAAAATGTTATATTTGTATAATTCAATGTTCATATTGAAGTAGTTGTTTTGAAAGAATTTTTTTACGTGTACTTCAATGTTTATATGAGGGCTTTTTCCCAGTTTGTGTTTCAAAGTTACTCCTTTACATAATTTAAAAATTTTTGTAACGAGTTTATTTTTTGAAATTCATAGCTTTCTTCCTTTTTTTTTGTATAAAGATGGAGAAGTAGAAAGTCAAAATCTTTCTTTCCCAAAAAATTAGTCTCTGAAAATAAACCCCGTTCAATTTAATTTTTTTTATTGGCACAAAAAGGTGGATGTAATCATAAATTATGGTCATAGAAAATATTAAGCATATCTTTGGATAAATTGTCTAGTAATAATTGATCTCAACTGAGGAAACCTAATTAATAAAGGGAAATGGCTTTTATCGGATGTTATCAAAAATGTTGGAATTGAAAAGAATATCATAAGTAATAATGAGTAATATCTGATATATAACAGTTCGTACCTTTTCACTGAGAGCATTGAAAAACATATTACTTATCATTTTTTCAAAATATGATAGAAGTTCAGATTATTCAATAAAGAGGTACAAATAGAAGAAACTCACCCTAGATATAGATCTTGTAGAATGATTTTTTATTTCGGAAGAACGCTGATCTTGTTCATTTAGAGATGAAAATGACCCAAATTTTTTCATATTGGTTTTCGAAACATTTTCGTTAGTCTGTACAAATTGCTTTCTGAAAAGTACATTGATGTGGAAATGAAAATATATGTGATGTTTCTTAAATAATGACTTATATAGGTAGTTATTTTTGAAGATCTTGAACCAACCTTGAATTTTTTACAGTTTCCGTGCTTTCCAATGCATCCTTCAAACAATTCAAATCATTCACACTCATTGATCTTCTGAAATACTTGTTATTTTCAACATCTTCACCTGAAAAATCAAATATCATGAAGGTTCTTTTGAAGACTTCCATTATTCTTCACTCAACATAAATGATTATTTTGAGTTGAACATACAATACTAATAACTGAAAATGAAATATTCAAGGATAACTTTTAAAGTGTGGAGAATATATGTGGCATGTGGCAAGTTTGCAGAAAGGAAAGTTTTTGCAGAAAATTATTATATGTAAAAGCTGACTAAACTTGAATGAAATTTTAGAGACAAAAATAAAAACAATATTGAATGCCATTATTTGAAATAAATGTAACTGTTATAAAAATGAAATAAACTATTCGCTATTTTATACATCACATAAATTAGATATTGAAAATCAATCAATTAGATCACCTACAGACCAGTTTCAAAGTCGTGTAGATGTTTCTCCAGCAGCAGGACCATGCTAAAATCAGTCAAGTAGATCACCTACTTTTTCTGTCTGTCAGACATAATTCAATGTCCACCGTGGTATTAGCCGGGAAAGTAGTTGTTTTCTGGCAGGCATTCACCAGAACCTACTGTGTTGGTACAGGAGATATGAATGGTTTGAAATTTCATTTCGAAATAGTTATTTTCTAACAATATTATCAAGTTTTTGAGAAAATACCATCAGTCTGAATAAAACAGTTTTGGCAAATTTTGTCAATTTTGAACAAAATAAAGCAAACAGTACTATCAAAAGTAAAATTATATAATAGTACATGCAGAATGCAGACTTTGTAAAAGGTGCAGAGGTATTGTCTTTGAGTGAGTCCGAATTTGCATATTATCACCTTACATGAACACAAAAGGAGATTAGGGGAAAAATATTACTGAGTCTTATTTGGTAAATATCTTAGATAATGCACCCTATCATTTGAAATTCATAAATAACGCATCGACAACTGGATAGAAAAAAGATTAGATGATCGATTGTGTGAAAAAAAATTGACTTCCCTAATAATAGTACACACTGGCAGAATGCACATTTTGTAAAAGGTTCAAAGGTATTTTCTTTGAGTCCAAATTTGCAGATTATCAACTTACATGAAAACAAAAAAAGAGGGGAAAAATATCTGAGTCTTACTTGGTTATTATTCTAGATAATGCATCCTATCATTTGAAAATCATAAATGAAACATCTAGAACTAAATGGAAAAAAGATTAGATGATCGATTGTCTGAAAAAAAAAATTGACTTCCCAAATGATGCTCACAAATCAAGAATATCATCTATGTTGATATGATAAAAATAAAGTGTACATAATCAGTCACATTATTCATGAATATGGTCGTCAGGCATTACAATTACCACTATATTGTAACTAATTCAACCTAACAGAACTCATTTGAGGTTTCGTAAGTAGGTAATATTATTGCCGCATTTAGCGAAATCATGCTGTAAGAGACATGTGGAACAAACTGTTAGTGACAATAGTGCACGAGATATGATAATGAATATAAAGAAAACCGAGTAGTTATTCTCACAATGCTGGGAAAAAAATATATCTGAAATATATATTATGATTTATCTTGAAGATTTTAATATGTAGAATTTACATATCTGACAGTTGCCTCTGACTTCTTTGTTTGTCCTGCTATCAATGTGGAATTTTGATGGTTCGAAGTTTATCACAAGAAGTACTGATTTGATTTCCACATGGATTGTGAAAGCAAATCACAAATTTTTCAATGATCATACTTATTTGCCTTAACAATTTCAAGTACTTCACAGTATTTTCCCAGCAAAACATGATATTTGTGTGTAAAATGAGATACTGAATCCAAACATGTATGAATACATACAGTGTTCCATTTGAAATTCCAAAGTTACGATTATTTTTTTGTGAAATTGGAAATGCTACAAAAACTATTTTGATATCACTTGAACCACTGAAGTACTACATTTTGTAAACATTTTGTAAATAAGAGAGACAAAAAAGTTATAAAAATGAAACCATCACTGAATATGACTCATTCTTTCTTTTTTATTGAGGTAAATATAGTACAGTTAGGTTGCATGAAACCAACTTATCTTTATTTTGAATTGTACCTTATTCATTTTCATTACATATTTACCTTTCCGATTGAAATGAAATGAACATTAGATAACAGTTTGTATACTAGAGAGCTCCAAAATATTCAGATATAGGACAAATTTGTACCTGTCCGTCTATAACCGATAAGTATGAAACACACTGTACTAAAAAGAGAATGACCTTACAAGAGAATATGATTCATCTTTTGCCATAAATTGGACAAATAAAAAAATTATGTATTGAGCGAATCATTACTATGTTTCATAGTTTACAGACATATCAACAAATATGCGGCATATAGTTATCTTTTGGTAGAATTGCATGTTTTGGAGTGAAGACTAGGAATTTATATTTTGCAACATTTGCTGTTGAAAAAACTGGACTCAAATCTATTAGTAATGAAAACAACAAAAGAAATTATTCAACAATATCTCACTTGTTAGTGATGTATCCTTCAAGTGGTTTCCATCTCCTAGAGGGTCTACTGAATTCTCATGATCCAAATCTACAAAACCAGTCACATATGGAAAACAATATAACTGATTCAGTTACTTCTTACCAAAATAGTCATCACCATGTTCATTTTCTTGGTCCATTGCTGTTTTAGTAAAATCAAAGAATTGAGGTGCATTGAAGTAGTCAAAGCTTTCTGACATCATCAATTTTTGATCTTGAAATCCCAACTTGTAAGTCGAAACAACAGTATATAACTCTTATTTTTAAGTATGCAAACAATGTTAATTACATCAGGAACTTTTTAACTGACGGTTATTTCAAATTTAAAATTGACATCTCTCTACTTCTTCTTTTTTTGCTGGTGATGTGGCCTCTCAGTCACGTATATTGGCCAATGACAAATGCTACAAATATAAATATTCGATGTGACACTATTTGTTCAAAGAAACGCTCCAAAACTCGAGGAAATACTTCTGAATATTTCGTTAGAGAAGAAAATGTATCAATTCGAAAATAATCAGAGACATAGATGAAGATGAAGCAGCTTCATAGACTTCAAACTAAAGTTTTCAATACAAAAACGTCATTATCATCATGCCACAATGTCACTTAATACCGTCCTAATACTCAACAACTGCCGTCTTGATAACGATAGCGTTTTAATACTCATGTATTCTAGTAACATAGCTATATTTGTTTCTCCTCATCTCTTCTCTTATAGATGGTAATACCAATTAGAATTTACACTGCAATCCATCAATTTTGCAACAAATTTTTTTTTATTAGTTTCACAGTTGAAAATTTAACACAGTTAAATGTTATCACATATTAAATAACTATCATCGATGAACTCAGAATGGCTTCAAGTCAAACAAGATAGAGGTTATGGCATGTTCGAAAACCATAATGAATCGATTTGAAATAACTTGAAGTCAAACAGTATCTATAAACATGAAAAAATACATTCGTTCAAGTTGAAACCATCTCTATTTCAATACAACAAGATGTCATTTGATACAGTTGTTAATGATAAGAAGTAATTCATGAATATATATTTTTTGTTATCGTAATCACAACATATCTAAAGCAGCTACAATAAAATCACTTTGGTACAATTTCTCCTGGAATGAGATACGAGAGTAGAATTTACTTGGATTCAGATTTTTTTAATAACCGTCACCCTTACGATATGCACACGAAAAAACTCTGTAGTACAGTATACAAATTTCATTTCAAATAGGTACTTAAGAAGAGGCTTCAAATAGAAAAGATTTCAAGCAAGTGAAAGCACCAAAATTGTTACACAATTAATATAATTGAACAAATACGAAGAAAAGTTTTAGTATTTTCATCTTCTTATTCGATGAATCTGAATGTTCGCTTATAAAATTCATCTAAAATGAATTGCAACACCCTATCATAAGTATTTTTGCAATTGAATGTTATGCGGATACTACAAGTTTTTTAAGCTTTGTATACGTTTTGTTCTCAATACATCCATAGGGAAAAATCGAGTGGTATAGACTCTGGAGAATGAGGAGGGAGATCAGTTTCAATCGGTAACGCGTCCCAACTATTAACCACCAAATTTTATATTGAGCTAATTTACTAATATTGAAATGAACAGGATATCCAGCATATTGGAAACATAAATTGGGATGTTCCCAAAAGTTACGTTGTAAATGCAATCAATTTTCCATAAAGTTTGAGTAACTAATTATTGGCATTCGTTATCGATAACAAAATTCAGGGATGATACAACATGTGATGCCCTGTTTGGAACCTTTGCTGTAGTAATGAATATTATGGGAGTTTTTTCCCAACAACAAACCGTTTCAACACCTCGACACGTGTTTCGATCACCAAGTGATCATCTTCAAGAGACATATCAAATTTCCTTCTTCTTCCTCTTGAAGATGATCACTTGGTGATCCATACATGTGTCGAGGTATTGAAATAACGGTTTGGTGTTGGGAAAAACTCCAATAATATGATACAATACGACAAAATGGTTAAGGCTTCCGCTACCGAGGTTTTCAGTGTCACTATTTTTTGAATTTTGAATTTTGAAAGAAATTCCGTGGATTTTTAGAATTTTTTCCAAAATTTCAAATATTCATTCTATTTTCTTTTGGATCTACAATAAAATCGTATCTCAAATCAAAGTCTCGAGATCGAAATATAGAAATGAATTGTGACTTGTATGTGTGGTATTTATTTTTCTCTGCTTCATAGACGTTTTTCACACCTCTTTATTCATAAAATGATGCTGTGATCTGATTTGCTTGAAATGTTAGGAATAATACTAACCATTGAAAAGTGAATTTGTTTTTTGGGCGTCATTCGTGAAACACGTCTGCAGCTTGGTTCATTAGTGTATTCAAAAAATACTTTGTTGTGAGACACGCTCTAAGAAGCCATTGTACGGCGAAACACATGTTGCGTTTTTGTAAAACTGTTTAGTGAGAATCCCACACTAAAGTATTTTTGGAATACGTTAGTAATGGATTTTCATCAAGTATCAGCCGATTCCATCACCCAGCTTGATGCATTGTTTTACACTCATTTTTAGGTATCAAATCATAGACCAATATCATTGATATTTCTGCCAAACAATTCGGCTTCCGAAATGATAAATCGACCCAGGATGCTATTTCCTTCATAACATGACAAATGTATGATATACTTGTTGAAGGAGGGGTGTCACTTTGTTTGATTCTCGACGTTGCTAAGGCTGTGTCGATCATTCACAGTTGTTGGAAGCCTTGAACAGTATTGGCATCCGAGGAAATGCTTTGGAATTTTTTCAATCTTATTTGGACTCGAAAAAACAATTCGTGACTATGAACGGATGTATAAGTGAAGGAAGAACTGTACTTTGCGGAGTTCCACAAGGAACAGTTCTAGGGCCAATCCTCTTCGTGATTTATATAAACAACTTACTCACCTTGCAAACATGTGGCAGATTCTTGGGAGAACTTGAAACATATCGTTGAAGAAGATTTCAGCCACATGATAGATTAGTTTATTCACAAACTACTCACCATCAATTTTGAAAAATCTATGTTCCTACCGCTGATCTGTTACGCTTCCAACTTGCCCAGTTATAAAAAGTTATCTTTCAACAATCACAAAACTACTTTTGAAATTAGCGCAACCGACCAAATCAAATACCTTGGTGACACTGTTCACCGACACTTAAGATGAAATATACATGTCGACAACGTAACAAATTCTCTCAGAAAATTAATATATAAATTCAGAGTATTATCAAAGATACTTGATATGCCTGAATTGATCACAACTTATTATGCAATCGTTGAATCTAGGTTCTCGTATGGCATAATAGGCTGGGGAGGTGTAGCTAGCACACATTTAAATGAATTACAAACTTTACAAAATATGTTGATCAAAATAATATTCAAAAAAGATTGATATTACTCCACAAATCTCATATATGAATAAACAAAATTTTTTGATATCTGACAGCTATTCTGTCATAAAATTTTGATACATCAATACAAAAATGAAGATAGCCTAATTTTAGTATCGCATTCCTATCATACAAGAGCAAACATAAACAAAAACTCAACTATACCTATATCCTACAAAGCTATTGGGCAAAGATGCCACTCTTACCTTGGACCAGGACTTTTCAACATCTTGAGTTCAGAACTCAGACAATCACCTTTTTTCATATTCGAAAAAAGTCTAAAGAAATACATCAAGGGCGTAGATCGAATGAAAATACACGATCTTATTGATATGAGAAATTCCCAACAATCATAACAGGAAATATATATAGTGTGGTACCTTTAACTGGAATAAATTCAGTAGAATTGTAGCAGAATGTTTCTTGCAAAATTCCTGAGACAGGTCGATTTTGTTTTCAAGAGAGATACATTTCTACATTCTAATGAACCAAATTACATGCATCCCTTACATAGGGTAGCTACCCCCTAAATTTTTTTAAATAGCAATAAGGGTTGATTTGTATTAAATTT
>WOGO01006045.1:0-12014 GCA_015342085.1 Leptinotarsa defecta
ATACCCGGGACAGACCGAGAAGTCTGCAGTCGCTGAACATGCATTGTCCGACGTGGAACACAAGATCTTTTTCCAAAATACCGAGAGGCTAGCAACGTCGAATCATTAGTCAACAAGAATGTATTTAGAAGCCATATAAATATACAAACACCAAGAGAACTTCAACAGAAAGGAAGAGAGAACATATCTACCGATCTGGCACACAGCAAGTGCACAAAAAATCAGAACTATAAATGACAGGGCAGAAATGAGAGCTTCAGTTTCAGTTGATACGTCAATAAGGGTACTTAGATCACACCACTGAAGATGACTGCCGTAGTTGCAGTTGAAACGTTTGGCGATTATAACCAAAGAAGACCACGGCAAAACCAGAAAACCAACCGCCAGGTGTGAAAGCCTACCTTCCTATAACAGCATTATTTTTTCATCATATGGTATGTTATCGGTCATTACTTAATTTACGTATTAGTAAGCGTGGACCAAGACACCATAAGATCAAGAGAAAACTCAAACCCTGCTTTCTATGATTAACAAGCTTCGAATCAACCATCGAAATTGAAATCGCCTTCTGAGCATCCATAATCCCAACACCCGACAGTGCTATTTTGACCCGCGATCTTTTCAATGGTGCTAGACTAACCCACGATTGCATTCACAGGCACAAAGGACGAACCTGAGTATAAGTAGGCATATAATCTACCCTTACTATGGAATAGATAACTTAAGACTTCTGCGATCCCATCTAATTATCTTAATGCATTAACGGTTTTGTAAGGGCTCATTCTGACATTGTATCTAGTTGAATCATAGCAAAAATTTCCAATCCAATTTGGTAAATCCTACAAGCACCAACTGCTCTTTTATGAGCATAATTTTAAAAATCCACTCTGGATAGTTAGAAAGTCCCTGTGATTATAAATTGAAAGGTAGTATGATGACATCAAAATCCCCTTGTAACATTGAAAATGACTACTATTAGTTCATTAGAGTACTTTTTCTGCCTTTTTGTCTTGAACACATTTTTTTAACAAAGTGTTACATTCTTGATTTTCTGGAGATTTGTTCTGTTGAGAAGATTGCATTTGTGAATTGTGAATTTATAGTACTATATAAACAAACATGTTTTTGTATGCCCCCTCCCGAAAACCTAAGAAAGTTCATTTGTAATTACTTGCATTTATTTATATTCGTCACATAAACATTATTCATCCTTGATACTTTTCAGATATATCTCAGTACAATAATGGTAAAGTTTTAAGTGAAAATGTGGTGCTGCAGGTTTTTCCGGGTTTTCCTGCAGCTGAAAAAGTAAATGTGCCACTGGAATCAATGAAGTCGCCCCGGAGCGCCAAATAATTTTTATTGTTGTTTTTATTTTATTTTTATCGTTGTTTTAATAAAAGGTTGAATAAATAAAAAAAAGAAAAAAAAAAGAAAAAATAAAATAAAATATATATAATCACCACAACTTAGCGTCTCTATTTCTCATATAAACAGAACTATAAAAGAAGAAATATCAGGTTGATGAAAAGTTTTAACCGTTTTTATGAGTCTACTTTATACTGTAATATCTCAGTGGATACTTATTCAATTTGATCGAAATAAGCGCCATTTGAATGGCCAACGTAACACAAGTCGATTAATTCTGTCAGCATAAAACTTGTGTGTTCAGGATTCGATGTCGATGAAGGCCGTTTTTGCCTGGTCATGATTGGCGAAGGTTCTAGAGATTATAAAGTTTTCGAAGTGATTGAAAGGATGGTAATCTTTTCATCACACGTGCCGATCCGATCCAAAAAGGGATCGTTATGGTTGCGCAAAACCAAAGAAGAACAGACTCCGGAAAATAATAATTTCTGTCGATCGTTCTCACCCTGCGACACCCACTTTTCAAGCTTTTTGACCATTCTAAGAAGTTTTAAACCATCAAGAACCGCATGGTAGCTGACGCCCAGTTCTTCCGCATTAACACGCCCCGTTTGTGATGAGTCAGTCTTCACCAGGCTTCTCAAATCCTCGTCTTGAATTACTACGGTCGACCACTTCGAAACTCATCTTCAAGGCTAAAATCTCCAAAACGAAATTTCGCAAACCAATGTCGATTAACACTGTCACTGCCAAATGACTGTGTAATTTTTCGGGCTTTTTCGGCAGCGTTTTGGTCAAATTTGAATTCCTATTGAAAAGTTGTCCGAAAATCGCCTTATGACATCATATAGTATAAGCTGAACAGAGAAAAATTCAAATTTGAAAAAAATGAACAGCATCAATTAATAGAGTACAAAATTCTCTATAGAGTAGTATATACCGCGACACAATAGAATAAATATTTATTGAGATATGGAGCTACAAAAACATATGACATTAAAACGGACAAAACTTGAAAAAACCTAATATCATTAAATCAGAAAAATATGATTCCAAAAATATTTTAATAAACAGGCTGTACTGTTTAAGAGTAGGTGTAATTAAAACAATCATCAATAATCCCATACCAGACATTTACCAAACTTGCCATAAGTTATTATAAAAACAATTCTTGGATGAAAACACTGAACAATTTTATCATCTGTCGGTCTTCAATTATTGTGCTGGATATTAGCTTGAAGTAAACTTTTTTTTCCAAGGTAAGGAGGGCCAGCATAGAGTATAGGGAAATCGGAAACCACGATAGATACAAACTCGATCAAATAAGGAAAAAGTTGCCCATTTCAGGACATTCTGATTGGTCCCGTAGCTATCCTTCATCATTAGCACTTTTCAAGACGTACAAGAAATCATTTAGATTTTTACTCCTACGTATCATTTCCAGTGGCGAATCCAGAAAATCATTTTGGGGGGGGGGGGCAGTTACAACTCGTGTGGGGTATATAACCCCTCCATAAAGCACTGAGTCCTTGGAGGTTTATCATTGATGTTTAATAGTATGTAATCAAGAACAAACATTTGAAAAAATATCAAAACCATTGGTCAGCTTTGAATATTTTATTACAACTAACAATAAGAAAAAAATGTATTTCAAAAATAAGCCTTACCATTATCAGTGAGTGAAACGTTGTTCAGGTACAAGCATAATGGATTGAAAAGTAGATCATAATGAATTTTTATTAATCAAATTTATCAATGGTCCAACACAATATTTTTGATATGGAAATTTTTCATAACACCTTCACAGGAAGAGCTGCAGTAATATCCTGATGTTTGGGTGGGAATCGGCTGTTGTTGATTTTTCGCGATCGGTTCGAGCAACAAAATGAATGGTATAGCAACTAATTAGCAACAAGACGACGAGGGACGATGCGTAGGGGTATGCTATGCAATGAAGAAAATATAACGTTTTGAAGTTTTCAGTTGCCGCAACCAAATAATCACTTATGTGCTTAAAAAGTTGCTCGAATAAAGTTGCTCGTGTGTGGCTAGCCTAAGAGCGAAGTGGTGAATTGTTTTTATATTTCACGGTTCATCCGGTAAAATACTATGCATCTTTTTTATTACAACAAAAAATATCTTTCTGTCTGTTTTTGTAGAACTGAATATGAATAAAACTTGATTCAAATTGAAAACATCTAACTGGAAAAGGAGTTTTATTTGACTGTTATTTTTAAAATATGTTAGTGTATGGTGTTGTAACTTAATACAAAATGAGGAATTTCATGACAAAGAATTCTGTATTTTACGTAAGTAGATTTATTTGGTTGTCAGTGGGTTATTTTCGGGTTATTTAATAAAATTATTTTGTATTTGGTTAATTGAAGGCTGTTTTGACTTGTACATCACTACAGGCAGTCAATTAAATATGGTTTCTTTCACAAAAATAATATAACCGGGCACACAAAAGTTATAAATGAATATCGTTTCATTTCATATGGAACAAATATTTACAGTGTTCAATTTTTCAATTATGAATTCGGATATGTATACTTGTTCACGAGTCCAATAATATGTGCTTTTCACGAATTTATTTCGAAATATACTCGTACGGTTTTTGTGTGAAAAATAAAATTCTATCATTTCCAAGTTGTTATGAAATTGGGAATTGTTACACATCTAGTAGGTGAAAAGAATTAAAAGTCAATGGTTTCTGAGTAATCTTCAGCTAGACTTTTTTTCTCTCGAACCTACAATTGTTTGTAAGATTTGCAATAACTTATGTGAAGGGTTTGAAACTTTGGACAATTTTTCAGATATGATTACGATTAAAATAATTCTAATGTGTTCTGCAACATATTTCAATTTGCAGTAGCAAGTATTAGAACATAAATATCAACATGTTGAATGTTTTACAGGGAAACATATATTGACAGCAGCAAATATACCTAAACATATACATCAAAACTTTCGAGCTAAGTTATTTACGATATTGTCTGATCAAGTAGTTGAGGAGCGAAACTTATATATTCTTTTGTGTTTTGTACCACATAATTTCGATTGTATGATTTTTTAATACAATTCATTCATAATCATATTCGGTGACATTATTACTAATAATATTCAACAGTTACAGAGAGAAGCTTGGGATGACATAAAAGAATACAAAGAAAACTTCAAGGAAGTTATTAGAGAACGGGAAAAGAACCGAATACCATTTTTTCATCAATCTCCTCAGGTAATTTATATATATATAAATATTTCAATTTACTTTACATTAATTTGAAAAAATGTGTACGCCTGTCAGTTGAGACTTAGCCTTTTTCTGTACAGGTCCATTTCAGAAAAATCAAAACGAATTATAACCATATTCATCAATATTTCTTTCCAAATAGTGAAAAATAACCTTAGAAAAATTTATCTGAATTTGTTATATATAGTGAATAAACTCGATGCGTTTAAACAAATGAGTAAAATGTTAAAAGATACATAGATTTTGTGGAATATCTCTGGAACTGTCATAGATATAACGAACTAAGTACCTAATTAACTTTTTTGTCTAACATAAAATTCTCTACAAAATGTTCTAAAACTATTTTTTGTAGAACTTACCGTCGCAATAATCAGAAAAATCATCATTTATTTCATAATATTGATACATAATATAAGAATTCAACCATTTCCGAACCCATCAACCTTATAAAATGATACATAAACTTATTTGTTCATTAAGGAATTTTCTACAAATTGAGCTTTTAATATATTATATGAATTACATTTCATAATAATGTATTCTTTCAATGTCACCTCAGCTGTGAATGTTTTTTCAATAGGTTTGAGTTAAAATATGCAAGAAAAATATAATTTAGTTGTTTTTCATTTATTCTTCTGAATTAAAAGGCAGTTAATTGCCTTCTTTCACAATTAGAACCAGTGTCATGCCAATGAATTTTCTAACTGAAAATCTCATAGGTTCAAAGGCTAATATTGTATGTATGTGTTCGTCAAAATTAAAATTAATAACAATTTCAGATGCTCTATTCAGGGATTTTTTCAACTACTTTTTATATCATTGTAAATTGATACTTTTCCATTCACATTCAGCAAGTATTTGTTGAAATTCAAAAACACAAAACGTCCTGGGACATGATGCTGATTATCACAAACAAAATATTGCAGTCCTTTTTTCATTATATCTTCAAAACCACTCTATGAACTTTACTTAAAATGAGTTTCACAAGACAGTAGCTTATTCAGTTAAACAGTTTAACATTTATATTTTAGATACCTCCGAATTCCCTATTTTCAATTGTACAGAGTGAGCCAAATTGGTCACTTTTAAAGGGAAACTCCTGTTTCAATCTAGAAAGATAAAAACTGTCAAATTTTATCACAAACTCAATGGTGAAGACCGCATATCAATATCTATCATCGTTACAGCATGTTTTCTGTCAAAAATTTCTTGTTTCTATTAAAACATTTCCAAAACTATTTTTTACGTAGAATTCAATGGTGTAAAAAACTTATTTTTTCAGTAGTTATTGATGGAAAACTATTTATTTCTCAATGAGACACCCTCTATATTCCTGCATATTTCAATAGAGCTTAAAATTATCTTTCTGAAAATGTAGTACACTTGATGTTTTGCTAGTCATCTCTTTGAAATACAGAGCTTTTAGGTTTGCGGCGATAAAACAGAATACAAGTATTTACTGGTAGCTGTCAAATTTTGATTTGAGCAGTAAAGAAGGCTCTTTAATTAGTGGTTTTTGTTCAATTTTCAAACACATTCGGAAGGGAGTATGAGAATTATGAAAAATGGGATATGATAGTCTGTTTTATACAAACCGAGGAAAAAGCAGAAGCAGCAGGCAATGTGTATCACGAGAGGTATCCAGAGAGAAGACACCCTTTTAGAGACATTTTTGCAAGATTGCGACATAACCTAATCTATGTTGGGCAATTTGAAAAGAAAAGGGCAAAATTATATGAATCAAATTGGGATAAGGAGTTGGAAGAAATAGTCGTTTAAGGAACTGTTGAAAATAATCTCAAAACGTCAACGCGAAATTGTAAAATATCAACAGGCTTACTAAGAACTAACGTTAGAAGGATTTTGAAAAAACGCAAATTCAAGCCATGCTTCATTTACTCACACCAGGAGATTTTGGATGCCGCCTGGCTTTTTACCAGTGGTTCCTGAAAAGTTGTAACCAAGTGCATGATTTTTCGTTAAATTGTATTTGGACAGACAAACTTTATGTGAGCAGTACCGGCATGTTCAGCCGCTACAATTCTTATACTTGGGAACAAGAAAATCCTCATTTTATTGTGGAGCAGAAAAGTCACGGAATATTTGGATTTGGTGTGTGTTTTCAGAAGTAGAATTGTCAGACCGTTCATTTATAATGGCACTCTCACATCTCAAAGGTATTTAGAAATTTTAAGGCAAAATATTGAACTGAAAAAAGGTTGGTTGGGTAACACCCATACTGAATAGATATTGAACATTATTTGGTATTTCACAATTCGAACAATTAATTCGCCATTTTTTATTGAAATGAAAAGGAGTGGTAATTTGCTGTTTTTCAAGTAAATTTTTAAATTTCATCATTTGGGAGTATTTAGTTCTATTATATAGTGTGTTGATTTTGGTTGGTATCATATGCCTGAAAAGTTGAGGATGATACAATTTTTGAAACAGAATCTTTAGTTTTAATCAGATGAAATTCAAGTCTTTTCACTTTCCAATGGGAACACCTCATTTCTATATTCAAAATTTTTTCTGAAAATTTAGTAAAGCCTTGTGGTAGATATTTACAAAACGAGAGTTCTCTAGTAATAAGGATTGCTGTATACAATAAAAATAGTAGAAATATGCGTTAGTAAAATATTTTTTTGTTTACACTGTAATAAAAACTTGTTATGGTTACATTGTTTAGCTAGTTTTCTAATCAGATATGTCCAAACTTTCATGCCAAAATATGCCTCATCACCGTAAATGTTCTTAATTTCGTTTAGAAAACCCATTGTATCTAGTCTGCTGTCAAGATTTCAACCTAAAATATATATTCAGTTAACTAGTTTAGTGATCTAATAATTTTTCCCAACCAACCTTTTTTCAGAAAAATTATTGCATCACTAAACTAGTTAACAAAATATTCAACCTCTTTTTGATGAATTGCCACTAATGGATCTCAGAAAAATATATTTTCAACAAGACGGGGCTTCACAACACTGCAGAAAAGGTGTCGCCTGTGTGTAGGAGAAGCTGATAGACTTTTCGAACACCTTCTCTGAATAAGTTTCACTTATTAGTAGTAAATGTAGTATGAATTGTTATCAGTTTTATTGAAACTATACGTTTTAATTACTGCAACATTTGATAACTACAGCGTCGTCCAAAACCTACTCGATCAAAGTGTACGTTTCAAAGTCTTCCTACATGAAAAAACCTACAAACTTTGTATTTTAAAAATGACTCTAGCAAAACATGTATTTTAAAAATGACTCTAGCAAAACATCAAGTGTGCTATATTTTTGGAAAGTTTTTTTCAGCTCTATTGAAATATGCAGCAATATACAGGGTGTCTCAATAATAAAAATAATTTTCCATCAACAACTATTGATATCTCATTTGAAAAAATAAGTTTTTACACCATTGAATTCTATGTAAAAAAGTGCTTCGGAAATGTTTTCATAGAAACCAAAAATTTTTTACAGGAAAAAAGTTACAGCAACCTTTTGAAAATGCACATTTTTGAAAAACATGCTGTAACTCAGAAATGATGATAGATATCGATATGCGGTTTTCACCACTGAGTTTGTCATAAAATTTGACCATCAGAAACAGCCATCAGTTTTCATCTATCTAGTTTGAAAACAGGAGTTTTTCTTGACCCACTCTGTACAGTTGTTTTTTCCTCAACCTTCAAAATTATTTCCATTATAATCAAAAAGGCTTTTCAAATCTGACTAACGCAGCTGCCTTGTTAAAACAGGGTAACTGCATAACGGCCAGTAAAGTATTTGGAGAGTGTATAATTTACTGACTGGAATGATTCTATAGTTTTATGATAACTTTTGTTTTCGAATTTCATAAAAAATTACTAGGCCTTTTATTAGAGGTTGTTCTCTATGATAGAAAATCAGCCGGCTGTAGGTTAGTCACTGTCTCTAGCGTCTAATAGTCCTTAATAGTTTGTTTTCATTCAATAAGTGGAGATTAACAAACTAACGCGACTTTGGATGTGTATACTAGAGTCATTAATTAAAATTTTTTTATAACGATAACTCCGAAATTTCTCATTGAAAAGACTATAAAAAATGCTATCCAATGGTTTAAATAATGATTTTTCATATTTCATTTCTTTTTCAGTATGCACAGTTGTTATAACTTTCCAGGTTCACTTTATCGTAATTTGATTCCTCTGAATATAACATTTTTAGTATTAGACACTTCATTGTTGTCACTTCTCACCTTTTCTAATAAAAGCCTCAAGCTCTCTTGTTCTTTATGGTGATAACTTACAAATTGGTTCACAAAAGAATGTTTCGAAAGATGAATATTTTGCTAACAAAAGTGGAACGATGCACCAAAGAAAATGCTGAATCATCTCGATTCACCGAAAAGAAATCTACAACAAAAAGTAATCACTATCGAGATTTGATTGACACATTTTCATTTTGGGGTTTTTAGCTCCAATTTCACATTTCTGAATAATAGTTTTTTTCATTAACTTTTCTGTAAAAATATTTTACAGAAATAGAAATAGTCCAGTGGACTATTGAAATCAAAATCGAATGACTAGTATGGAAAATTACAATAAAAGTACTTTGAAGTGAGAATCATAACTAGCTTTCTAAGTAGAACATCAGTTATTGCTAATCTATCGATGATAAAGATGGACATTAGTTAATCAACGAAATCCATTCAATTCATATTCTTATAGTAGATGTTTGGAATCATTGAAAACTTATATTTTTTTTAAACCACAAATCATTACAAGAGAATTGACAAAATGAAAGTATCACATACAAGATATGAATATAAATTTACGAACAAAAAGATATAAAAAGATATTTCTACCCAACTCAACACTCATTGTTGGATGTAAGGTGAATAACTTTTCAGTTATTTTGTATAGAATCATATGAAGACGATCTCAATATTAAAATAAAGTCATTTCTAGAAGAAATGCATTTTTTCTTTAACTCAATTTCTATGGAAAGTGCCAAAGATTTGATTTTGGAACTAATTGAATATTTACTGACATTGTCTAGACAAACAGGTAATGAAGTAGTTATTTTTGATGGTTTATCACTACTTTTTTGGTACATACGTGTATTTATTTGAATTAAATTTAGAGAAGTGTATCTTTTACAGATTTTAGCTTTTCATACCAAGAAGCTCCTCCAACTGACAAACCAGACACTGACTGATAGAAGAAAATGCAAAAATATGAAAAAATAATATTCAAAGCACTAGTTAAACTCTTGCATGATTTTCACATTTCTCAGAATCCATAAAAACCAATGCCACTCTGAATTGTCTTGTCAAAATGTATCAACAATATTTAATGCATAATTAATTATTAAATCTTACACAGAATATCCTATTTTGAAATCCTATCTCAACAACACTTTTTTCAGTTCACCTATCGGGGACATCTTGTGGAATACCTCAAGAGGATTTGTATAGAGAGAAATTTGACACACTGTTGTTTGCATCTAGCTGTTTATCTACTGGATATCTTCATGGATAACCATTCAATAATACCTGAACGTGTATTACTTGTCACTAATGTCTGTTTACTCATAGCAGGTAAGACTAGATCAATCTACATATACACTGAATATTTGAAACCGGAGCCCAAAACAAAGCATTCTTGATCTAACAGAAGACCCACCATAGGTATAATTAGTGGTACCATGCAGAACCACGAATGGAATGTTAGACTTGACCGTTCTTAAAGAACAAGCCTAAGTAGGAACTGGTGATGACATCTCCTCTTACAAAAGACACCATTTATGGGATCAACAGAAAACTTAGTGCACAAAAATCAAAGATAAACAGGGTTTTCAAGGCAGTTCAATTTGACATCGACAGCCAAATGAAATTCGTACTCTGTCTTTCTCTGCAGCTCTCACCAGAGCCCAAAATGAAAGCTTTTGTGATCTAAGTTTCAACCCGCCAGTTTAGTAGACTGAAACACGATTGCATTGCTCTTGTAGAACCTAAAGAAGGAAACTCCAATAACATCTCAGATCTGGAGACATTCGCGAATCAAGTAATAAAGTTCAAATATCCAAGAAACTTCCATTTTGTAAACGTCATAATTTAATTTTAATACTGTGAATATGTAGTTACAATGAACAGATAGATGGTTAAATACAGGTAGGTAGAATGCATATTAATAGCAGTGGAGCCGACGATGTAAAATGGGGATTTACTCGAGCAGCATTGAGACATGTTAGGTTGCAAAGTTTAGATGATAAGAAAAAAACAAGTTTATACAACATATACCTTTACATCGGTGGCTATATATTTTTAAATATGTAAAAAATTCTGTTGCATGCACATACTCGAGCGCGTCAGATATTGATAGCATCAATGTCCTACGTATTTTTAATAATGTTGGTATGTTATTCTGATCGCTTGCGTGATGTGGGTGGTGGTACGTAAGGGTTAAAAGTGAAAAGAAAAAAAAATTAATCGAACGCGTCAGATTTTCTAAGGAGGTATTAAGTGCACCCAAAAAAAGGTCTCATTCAATAATCTGACGATTTTGAGCTGATGCAAACTCGCGGTCATTATTATAATGTGCAAAAAAAATTCGTCTTTTTGAAATACTCAAGCGCGTCAGATTAGGATATATATGGTTCATCTTTATGTTTTAGACGTGCTGTCTTATAGTCTGACGATTATCTAAAGCATGGGTCTTCAAACTACGGCCCGCGGGCCAAATTCAGCCTGCCAGTGTCATCAATCCGGCCTGCGACAGTCAATGATTTACTATCATCAATCTGGCCCGCGACAGCCAATGATTACCTAATTGTTGTTACTATGGCTGTGATAAGTTGAAGAAGAAAACACAGAATGATAATTACTCGGTTTTATTTACTTGCAAGGTAAAACTTAACGACAGAAATGATGACGAAAAAAAACTTAACTTAACTATCTAAGTTTAATCATATTAATAACTAACTAATAATTGAAATGAATCACAGTAAAACAATAACTCTAATGAGATTTATGTAATTGTGATTTTCCACCAACAATATTTTGTAGTTGTGGATCAATTTTACTTGTACCAATTATCAAAAGAGATTTAAGATGCTCATCGGTTAATTGAGATCTGTAAACATCTGTAAATCTAACAAGTAAGTAGTACCAAAACCAGAAAAAAACCCACGAGGAGCAAATTTATGCAAATTATCAAATTGTTCCAGTGGAAGACTTTTATAGAATTCCAACAAAGATGAATTTTGATATTTGTTCTTAAGCATATCACTGCACCGTAAATTAATAATTTCCATTTGGACTTCCGGAGCCAGGGTTTCAATATCAGAATCAAAAGGATTTTGAAAAAGCTTAATTCCATTTGCAATGACATCAAAATCTGAAAACCGAGTATCAAAATTTA
>WOGO01006046.1:0-12013 GCA_015342085.1 Leptinotarsa defecta
AACACGTGTCGAGGTGTTAAAAATAACGATTTGGTGTTGGGAAAAAACTCCAGTAATATTCATTACTACATCAAAGGTTCCAAACAGTGCCTCATAAGTACATCAAAAATGTTCCGGCTAAATGCATCAGAAACCTTTTGAAGCGGGAACAAAATTATTTATATTGTTTAAACAATATACAGTGTGTCCCAGCTAAAACTTGTCACCTCCCTAATCTGCGAACTCGTGAAAAAATTGAAAATTGCCCCTACCCGTTTCCTGGGGGAATACTTTCACCAAAAAACATCATCATTGTGTTGTCAATTCCCTATCCCCAGCACCTCTTACTTCATAATTTTCAATGGTACTACTATAGGTACTTTTCTAACATTCAATCCCAAATACATCGATGTACTGAAATTGAGGATCGATCAAGTAAAGTTGAAGTTTTAATGAAATGTAATCATCATATTAAAGTTTCAAAATGTGAACCATTCAGTTCTATACAGAAGTATAAGCGATTTTCGAAATGTCTTCGCACATTTCTCAGCATTTCTGGAGTGACTGCACGACACTCCACAACAATTCACCTGTTTAATATGGAATTTGAATTTCAAATGACCCCATAAAAAGGAGTCTAATGGTGATAAATCAGGAGATCTAACCGGTGATTCTATTGATCCTCGCTTTCCAATCCATCTCCCTGTGAAATTGTCATCTGAAATTTGACATACAGGTGCAACAAAATATGGAGGTACTCCATATTGTTAAAAGGTGAGCTGACCTTCGAGTAGACTATCATCGTCATCAAGTAACTGAGTGATTCTGGGGTTCACAGTTGTATCAAGAAGTTCAAGACACGTTTGTCCGTTGAGGTTACCATAAATAAAATATGGACCTACAATAGGGTCTCCCATAATATCAGCCCAAACATTCAATTTCCTATCCCAATAGGGATTTACGTCACTCCAGTATCTGCAGTTGTGTCTATTCACATGCCCATTTGAATAAAAAGAGGTTTCGTCAGAAAAGCACACTTTGTAGAGGTAATTACTATCACCAATCAATAATTGACTCATTATTTCACAAAACTCTGTACGTCTGTCAGGATCATCTTCATTTTATTCTTGCACATTCTGCATTTTATGAGGATGGAAATTTGCTTCTTTCAGAATTCGATGTACGCTGCTTTCAGAAACTCCAGAAATACTCTTAAGTTGTCTTAAAGATTGAACGTTGTCCATCCCTGCATGTCCTACATCGTTGACCCCTTCATTTCTCACAGGTTTCCAATGAAACTGTTGAAAACGACTACCCCCCGCTGGGATGCAAGAATTCAATCTTCTCCTCATCGACATCCGAACTCTTTCAAAATCACCAAGATCGTTTCTGATTGCGTTACTCCCAGCAAATTGAATGTCTCCAGCCGTTTGTAGTAATCGGAATGGTGTTGAAAGGTACCAACGGAATTGTTAGATTTTTTATTACTTGGTAGGTCCAGTGTAGTTTCGGTTATCGAAATTATTTTTTGCCCCGTATCTTCTAAACAAAGCGTCCTATCAAAAATCATCGAAGGCCAAAATATCCTTCGAATAGTCTAAGGAATAGTTTCTTAATTTTTTGCCACATGTTTAATAAACACCCTGTTTATGACGTCACTGAAATAAATAGAGGGATAAGTAGAGTTGGGATCATCTCACCTTACGAAGACGCCATCAATGGGTACATGGAATCCACCGAAGACACGATCCTCGAACATAAAAAATAAACTAGGCTTCCTAAGGAGGTCAGTTGGAAAGCCAAGCTTCGAAATGAACAGGCAATTGAGATGTTTCATCTGTCTTTCACTTCTACCTGTTGAGTCAATAGAAAATATAAATGTTCAATGAGTATTCAAAATTATCAGGCATAATCTTCCTCTGATATCAATTCCTAGGCAGAAATAAGGTGGACTAGTAGGTGACTAGTATTATGAAACCGCCTATAACAGCTATGACAAATCACAAAGTTTTGTGTGGCGTTCTGCATTTATTACAATAAACTATGTTATTGGGAAACAGATTATTGTATATGCTGTATAATAATAAATTTCGGATTTCCTAAAATACCTTCGAAATTGAATTTCATATGACATTTTCAAGCGTTTTTTAATTTACCTTATAACCATTCTAATCGTCTGCCATTATTGTTTTTATAGGTCGGTAACCGGGCGGTTCGACGTGGGTGCTTTGATCACTATCTCAATCGACCGATGTGTGAGTCGGTGGTTCAAGCCTAAGGCTGAACGATCGATTTTCAACCCCAGTTAGGAATCACACGTTAAAAGGTAAGACCTCGTTAGTCCTTAGCTCGTACAAGTTTCGTTCGTAGGGGTGCAACAACTGGTTATCAAAAAAACTTATTTCAACATATAATAATAATATTATACTCTTTGAATTCTGATAGCTCTAGCAAAATACTTTTGAAGTTCTACTTCTTATATCAATTACACCTGAATGACATTGGCAACATATTGTTGATACTGGTCTGTATCTCGTTTATAGTAGATTTATAACGGTCTGACTGAAAACAATCGAGGTTTCCTAAAATATGTCAAGTCTGTGCTCCGATTGCTCCTAGACTAATATTGAATATGATCTGTCTTCGAGCTACGACGGTCAGTCTGACCGACGATAGATCCAATTATTCGACAAAACAGGAAAACCGCTCTATTTTCCGGCCCTCCCTGCTGTACCCACACCGGTACCGGTCATTATGTGATGTAAACATCAGTATGTTGACCTTCTTCCTATGTAAATCACATCAAATTACACGTAATCGAAAATCGTTTACGACGGCAGATGTTCCACACACACACATATTCAAACAAACGCGCATCTGTTGTTCGATTCGAAAAAGTTTAGAGTTACGCAAAGAAGCGACCAACAAGGTGTCGATTTGTTCATTTGTTTTAATTACGAGTACGGCGTGAGTCATCTATCTGGACGCGATCACCGATTGTTTATCGCGTTCGAGGAGAACAGAGGCGTTCTGAGTGAGGTCTGCGAGGACTTCCTCGAACCGATGCATATTATGCATTCATTAAGAATTATTGCTGTACGGTGCTGTGACTGACCGTAAATAGTAGATATGAGAGATGCTTTAGTCCGGAAGAATTAAAACGTTTGATGGAAAACGCGATCCGTCCCAGCAGAGTGTTTCTTTCTCAACATCTCGGGCACTTAGTTTCACTTAATTTTAGAATAAAAAGTAACTGTTGCAGATGTTTTATTTTGAATATCAGTTGTACATGACTAAATATTAATCAATGGGATTTTCTGGTGATTAAATTTATTTGACCTTGTTTTGTATTACGACTTTTCCGAAGAACAACTAAAGACACTAATAACCTACGAAAAAGGTCAGGTTGCGTGTTTAAATCGTCGATTTCATTTTGATTCTTATTCCTTGCTTCCTGTGCTTTCTCTTAACGTTGATATATAAGAATAATGCAAGAAGCAATAACGTATTTTCCTTGAAAGAGGATTTTATGACGCTAGGGGCATCTTTTCAGGTCGTAGCGAAGTTGTTAAAACGACAAAATATCCCGATGAGTTGCCTGTAGAATGTGGTGTGCCTCAGGGGTTAATACTCGTTCTTACTCTACATAAGTGATTTGGCCAGAATAAATATTTTAGGAAAAATAACGCTGTTTGCGGAAGATACGAGTATACTCTGGAATAATATAGATCCCGAAATATGGTGCGACTCAAACCAGTTATCCATGAATATGGCAAAAACTAATATTATGTCTTTCAAAGGTTAATTAGATGAGCTTGTGATGGGAGAGGATGTTATAGGGAGCGCTAAACATACAAGATTTCTAGGTGTCCATATAGATTGTAGACTGAAGTTCGATGAACATGTATCAAATTCAAATAAAAAATTGTCCTCTGGATGGTATGCAGTGAGACTAACATCGAATGAACTTGGTCTTTCTTCCGCCACGGTTGTGTACCATTCCTTAGTAGAATCCCACTTGATATATGTAATCCCATTCTGAGAGGTGTGTAATGTGAATCTCATTAACTCTGTTTTTGTACTGCAGAAACGTGAAGTAAATAAAATACATGTGCAAAGAAAGAATTCAAGATTCATGTAAACCTTTTATTTAATATTAACAGTATTCGCAATTTTTGTTATGGAAACACTACTTACACACGATCCGCCACCCATCAACATTAAACTCCCGATCCCATCACTGACACCAATTAAAGATTCCGTAATTTATGGAGGCGATAAGATGTTCAATCACTTATCAAAACACATTAATGAAATGAGTTCCGTAGAACATTTCAGAAAGGTAATAAGGTTTATCCTGTTGGATAAACCTTATTATAGTTTACCAGAATTTTATAATGACGCATTCTAATTAAAGTTTGTTTTAACTGGTATTAATATATAATTGTGTAAAATCAAATGGTATCAAAATTTAGATTCATCGGATGGAAAATATTTTTGTAACATTTCCAGTTTTCCAGATAATTATAACAATTCTGAAATCTCTAATGGAATACTTTTGAAGCTTATACTATTTGGGATTCATCAGTTCATTTTACATATGAATGTCCTATTTTTGTTCGATAAAAAACTTCGTGGTATAATTTCATCAGAATAGAGCATCCGTATGTACCTACAATGAATTGCTGAATCTAAAAAGGTATGAACATATAGTGTGTTCTATTTGAAATTCCAGACTTGGTATCATTTTCTGTAAAACTGGAAATGCTACAAAGACTATTTTAAACCACCAAAATTCCACATCGATACCAGGAAGAACTAAGAAATTATAGAAGCGATCCTGAATTGATTTACACCCGGTATATTATGAAAAACCGGCACCAATTGAATTATATTGAAGGTGGTTTTAGTCATACAGAGTGTTCATTATCCTTTTTTCTTTCTAGTTCGACTTTTCTGTAATGTTTTTGATGTACATACCTAATAATAGACAAAATGTGATGAATTGGAGATACTTATTAAATAATCCTAATTGGAAGTGGAAGAACAACTCAGTAGCACTTGTGCTAACTGAGTTGAACTTCGCCTTTTGCTATATCAGCAACTAGCTCTGTAATTTATTTAAATATTTATATGTAACTACAGCTGGGAAACAATAGAGACGATTATTATTATTATTATTGTCATTATTATTATTGTATGTACGAGAAAAAAGAAGGCGTCCTTGAGCACCGTACTGAAAAGATGTACTTGATTCCAATAACAAAGTTGGCATCTATTTCTAAGTCTAAGAAAACATAAAACTATTAAAAATCTGAAAAAAAAAAGATTTGGTACCTACCCCTTGATTGAAGGAATTGAAATTTTATTTGTTGACACTATGGTTTGAACCATCCTGTATATTTCCGAAGAACTCTTGGTCGCCCAATATTCCTAGGATGGGCGCTACATTCAAATGAAATAAAAGAAGAAAAAATTATGATTATTATTTCTTGTATATAATTATAATTTCTGTTTTTGAATATATAGCAGTCATCAGCCATCAGTTTTTCCGTTAACCATCTGTCAACCCCTATGAACGACAATCCTCTAAAATTGCGAGCTAAGGATAACTGAGGTATCACCTTTTAACGTGCGATATCTAGCACGGGAATCCGTGACGAACTCAATTTGAAGTTGCAATATTCACAATATGTTGCCTATTTTTTGTGTACTAGGGTTTGCCAGTTTCCAGAATTGTTTGAAGTCAGTAATATTTCGGAGTAATTAGATCATAACCTGAAAAAGTATATGATATAATATTTGAAACATTGTCACCGTAATTCGCATTCGGTGGTAATGAATCACAATTTATCCTATTCCTCTGATTGATTCGGCCGTTACTTGATAAAGATCCATAGTAATTTCACAAACTAAACACTACGATTTGATCTTCACAAACAAAAAAAATATTACTATGATATATTTTACAAAAATAAAGTTTGTGGAGATCAAATCGTGAGATATAGTTTATGAAATTATCCAAATCCAGTGACATACCAAACAAAAAAGGTAATATTTACATTTCGCTGTATATACAGAAGTATATGCAATAATAGTATTAATAAAAGAGTGAAAACTTTTCGTTCGAATTCCATTAAAATTGTCCTTTTTCAGGATTGTTGAGTATCAGTTTTTTTCAGTATACAAAAGTTGACAAAGGGGGCAACTCCCCCTTCTTATCAGTTCATATGTCATTGATTGTGCCTTCAATCTATTTTCATTTCATATGACGCACATGGACGGACGATAGCCGGTCGGTTCGACGTGGGTGCTTTGTTCACCGTGTTGGTTGCTGGTTCAAGCCCCAGGCTGAACGATCGTATAACCCGTGTTAGGAATCACACATTGAAAGGTAAGACCTCGTTAGTCCTTAACTCGCACAAGTTTCGACTTTTGAGGGTTGTCGTTCGTAGGGGTGCAACAGCTGTTTAACGCAAAAACATATTTTAAACAGATTTTTTTCTAACATGAATTGCTATTCATTTGATTTTGGGTTCTTCATATATGTCACCCCCATCCGAAAAAGTCACCACCTCACATTGTATATGCTATTATTGTTCACATGTAATGATTTCCAACAAAAAAAAACAAATTTGAAAAAAAAACTCCAGTAATATTTCAAGACATGTCTTATATAAAATGGAAATTTAGATTTTGTTACTATATATTACTCTGACTGATTTTTTTTGTTAGAGAACTTTGATATGAAATGAAATTTCCAGTAGATAATCGGAAATCCAAAATATATATTGGAATTACGAAATTTTGAATATTCTGAATTAGGTGATAAAAAAATATTTTCCAATGAGAGATTATTTTTTGTAAAAAAGCTTCTTAGCTTTCTACTATATACCCGTAAAAACTTAAAACAGTCAGTTGATTGAATCCCAGCTATAGAAATTTGGTTTGAATTGAAAAAATTCTTATTTAGATCATTGAAAATGAATGAAAATTATTATATTCCTTTTTGATAAATCAAAATTCGCAGATATTATGTTTGGATTATGAAATTCCATGTTTTCAGAGTTAAAATTGCGAAATAGCAGAGATGACCATTCAGATTAATGAGAGTCCGAGTTTTCGAGTCATCATTCATGATGAATTGAGTTAAAGTAAAGGAAGTACGAAATACATTTTTATTTTGTCAATTTTGTCGATTGACTAATGATGATTTACAAGATTGTGTCCAGAGATCGTTAGCATACTTGATTCGATACAAAATTGAAATAGTACAAAAATTATAGTAGACAAACAAAAAGCGCACTTGAATGAAACCGGTTTTCGCCCATCCGGGCAAACACACCTTTATATGTAAATTTCTCTATACAAATTTTAGTAAAATCTAATTTTACATTTAAATATCCCTTGCAAAAGGGATGGAAAATACAGGATGACTAGATTACAAATATTTTGGTAATCATTCAAATTCACATCACTCATGAAGTTCATTTACATCGAAAATAATGTTTTGGTGCATTTAGTTTCAAAATGTTTACATCATTCATTATGTAAATATAGTAATTTATAAGCAGAAGATATCATATTTGATGTAGTTGTAAAATCCTAGTGATTATATGGAAACATTTACAAATTTTTAAGAAAAAATCATGGTGATGATAAACAGAACTCATCGTATCTTTCATATACTCAACTACAAGTATCTATGTAGTTTTGTGAATTTTTTTATTTATTCAATGAGCTCATTTTCTATTGAAAACCAATAGAACTTCTGCAGATCGAATATTTTTTATTTGAAATTTCATCTCAACGATTCATGACCACTAAAAAAATATCAAAGAAATATATTGTTTTTATACTTCAACAAAAATAGAAATTTTATCACAATATTTTTCAACAACAAAAGTTCAGAAGCCTTATATTATAAAATACAAAAAATCTATTATAGTGATAAATTATTTAAGATGTAAAATAAGTATAATAACTATTCATACTCCATTAAGAAGAATCACTAGCTGATTTTTCAAGCACTATTTTCTATTTTGAGATTGGATATTTTTTATTTTCTTCCCGTAACTGGATGAGTTTTGAAACAGAACCTTTGGAAGACATCATATTGTGGGTATTATAAATAAAAAAAAAGGAAAAGTATGGAAGCTGAAAGCATCCATGAAGCCATTAGATCTGCTTCTTGTATAATCACACCATTTTTCATTTTTCAAGGAATTCGAATTCTGAAATCAAAAAGATGAAAGTGAATATTGAAAAATTTTCACTAACCAGATTCGTAGTTTAGTATTAGTCCCAACCACTCAAGAGAGCATCCATTCCTTTTGGTCCAAAATTTTTTAAGTTGACTAAAATTATAAACATCGAATACAAATGTTTTGGAAACTTTTGGCGTCGTAAAAGGTGAAATATTCGTATTCTGTCGGTGCGAAATAATTTTTCGGCCACTGAAAATAACTCAATAATACGACAGCATTGCTGACATTTAATAACGTATCTTGTGTCATGTGCGAGCTCAAAGAGTTTACATGATAAATGACAGAACAATGAATGCGGGTAGTTTCTCTAATTTTACATGCTGAAGTTTTGAATTTTCCTAGAAGTCACAATAATATACAAAAACAAGTCGAATATTTACATATTGTTTCCAAATTCACTAACATAATGTAATTTTCGAAAAGAATCATAAATAGCCCGTAAATATACCAATAATTGATGATAATTATTCGAGTACTGGTTGTTATTGTGAAAGTTTTCCTATTTATCAATAATTGTCCTGTAAATTTACATTAATTTTTCACAATGTAGTTTTCATCATCGACAAATGTATTTCATAAACGCCTTTTCATCCCCCATCAAAGATTTCCATCATCAATCCCGAAGATCAGACACAAAGTGCATTGGCACGCGCATTGCACCGCCAGCTGTGTTTTGGAAAGACCGTTACGGCGTCGTGACAGAATTACAGAAGGGCACCCTCCAGATGGGGCGGTAAATGCTTTCCTACCCCTCCTTTCACCTGGCCGGAGCATACTGCACCACCACGCTCGATGCTCGGAACATGTGCAGATATGCGCCCTTTGCGTGCAGCGGCGAAGACGAGGGGTAGTTCGGTCAGGGAGGGGGTTCGAGATCAAGGTAAACACGATTTTATGTACTGAAACACGTATGCTTCGGACCTATCTAGTGTCACCACAAATAGCGAAACAAGTGTTATGATTGATTAAGTTTGAGACTTTGGATGAATGGAGAAAGGTTCTGAATTATCTTACTCTGAACTGAAGAGTGTGAACTTTCGCGGCCAGAGATAACTGATTCAAAGTTTTTTTTCGGGGTTTTTTGGTCTTGGTCTGCAACTTTTTTTCCCGACGTTTCATCCACTACTGCGGTAGGCGTTATTAAAGGCGAAGAGGTAACTCGAGTTGTTCTCAACGCAGCAACTATAATGTTGGAATTTGTTTTCGGTTTCATATCAACCGGTTGAAGCCACGTCCGTCTGTTCATCCGTGTGTAAAAGTTAATTTTTCCATCTCATGAAAGAGGTGATATATCGGTTTGGATTTGAAGTTTCACAGGCATATAGAGGCTCACGTAATTTGGATCCCATTAGTTTTTGAATACAATGCTTAAAAAGGAAGCTGTTTTTCCGTTAATTTTACATTTTTTTCCCGAAAACTTCGTGTGAAAAGAAAAGATAGTTACACTTTTTCTGAGAATTTAATAGTACTATGGATATCGATGATTTTTATAAAATATAATTTCATCCATAACTCCGAAAGTATATGACATTTCTAAATTTTCCACATAAGAAATATTTATGAAAAAAATTCATGAAAGTTTTGCCATACCTATGACAGTTCGAAAATTATTGGAGAATTTGGTAATTACTATTATTGCACTAATTATTGCAATAATTACTATTATTGCATAGTGTAGAAATGTTGCAACTGAAAACTGCAAATATCAAAAAACCTAATGAATCATTGTTGTTTCTTTTGAGGAGGTGAATAAAATACTTACATCATTAAAGTTTTTTGGTAAATGCTGAACTTACGAAATAGTGATTAAAATTAAAAAAAAAAACTCATTCTGCGACTAACGGGTGGAATATCAAAAAGTTTTATACAACCGATTATATTCATCTCATCGAGCCCCATAAAAAAGGTTTCATAGGTTTTTACCCTGAAATATATAGTTTACGATTTGTGCAGCAAAGTACCTTTGGAAGATTCCTTAAATGACATGCTGGAACTGAATACTGAACATATCGAAAAAAACTCATGAAACTTTTTTCTTCCCACTGAGAAAAGGAACAAAATTCTTCATTGGATTTTTTTATTTATTTGCTGTAGTTCGAGTATTATTTCGAAAACCATAATTTCAGTCATAGAAAATCACATGTGATACTTGAAAATTCATACAGTATTCAAATTACACTTTTTGTGAGTGATTTCCTAGGTATATATTGATGATTTACTTTTTTTCAAATATTTCTATAAAATAAAAACGAAATAAAGGACTATATAGTCCTCACAATAGTGGTATATAGAATTTTCTTAGATGAAGGTTATGATGATGCTCAATCATATTTGAATAAATTCCAATACCCATCAACACGTTTTGGTATTATTGAGTATTGGTGTTAAAAGGCTTCACTAAGAAATATTGAATTCGTATCATTTGTCATGATATAGATTTTTTTTTCAAATGAAATGAACTTTAACTATTTTCAATATGTGGAATATTTTTTTAGTATCTAACAAGAATAATCTGACCTTTTCTTTGTAATGATATGATTTTCTAATGAATAAAATTTCACAAATTCCTGCATATTAAACGAGGTCAGGTAAAATTAATATCTTCATGGAATTTTTCCAGAGTGTGATATAGGTATTAGAATGAATTTATTTTTTAAATTAAGTGAACTGAGTAATGTTTTTCTATAAGATTACAAAAAGCTTATCAGTCTTTAGGGAATCAGTCGAAACAAGAAACGAATGATTTATTCAAGAAACACTTAACTGTGAGATTTTCACGATTGAAGAAGTTATTAAATAGCGAAACACTTGTTGCGTTATTGTAAAACTGTTTAGTAAAAGTCTCACAAAAAAGTGTATCTTGAATACGTTATAGAATATGGCTGATCCCATCACATATCTTAAGAAATGAAGATATAACAGGGAGAAATTTCTGAGCATATAAAAAGAATGAAAATCATATTTTTTTGAAAAAAAATCATGCAACTGAGTATTTGTTAGGTAACACCTTGATTGATTTTGACTTAAAAAATTCATACGAATAGCTTTTTGGAGGAATTGCCCTTTTTTGTTTTCAAAATATGAAGCCGCCAATAGGCGATTTTCACAGACAAATTTCGAAACGTATTTGCCAGTCAAAAAATTAGCAATGTATATAGGGATATTGATTATTTGTAGAAATATGTTTTTGAAATGAAATTGAGCTAGTTTGCAATAAAAATATTGCTATTAGTCTAAATGTTATATTTCAAATATAGGTAATATGAAAAATAACTGTAGAAATTTTGAACGAAGATATCAAAGAGAATTCATTATTTTTCGATCTATACTCTGATCCATATTGAGCTCTTACCAATCAATGAACACCATGCATTTCGATTTGATCTAATTCATAACATTCATAGCATGTTAGTAGATACAACATTCACGCTGAAGTAAAGTTTCGTTTTTTTTTCTACTTTTTCAAAAAAAGGAATAATTAGATACCAAATAGATATACCTATGTATCTACATATTTCTTTTCTATAATAAACTGTTTTCGATAAGCTGATCATTAGTTTACCTTTGTACCTATAATTTAGAACAACAGGATAGGTCATTTGGAAACAAAAGCAGAAAAAACCATTTTCGTCATGGACATTGAAAAAATTTGGTCTAAGGAGTCCTTATTTTTCGTTTGTTTGAAGGTGATTGACAATGTTTCATGATGAATTTCACTAGTTCGGACTTCGATTGTCTAATATATAAAATGAGTTGAAATCTCTGTT
>WOGO01006047.1:0-12012 GCA_015342085.1 Leptinotarsa defecta
GAATTACACTACACCTCACCACAGAACACCTCAGGTTACCACACTACACCTTGAAGCAATCAAAAGAACCTATAGATAGGCACAATTTTCGAAATTGGCGCGTTTTATTTGGGAAAAGTTGAAGGGGATATTTGCGGATAATGTCATTCTACTAGGGGGAGAATTGCGGATAATTTCATGATACTAGTGGGATAATTTTTATATTTGACATTGGTAACACTGACGTATGTGTTCTTTGTTAGTTTTGACATAACCCCATTTCTTTTCAACTTGCTGATAAGCGAAAAGTACTTTAAAAATGGACCCGACAACAATGATAGAAGAGACCGTCAAATCGATGAAATGCCATTTCTGCAAACAGTTATTATCCTTTCCTCCAATTTTCATCAATTGCCAAGAAGGATCAAAAAATAAATGTGGGAGATGCATATCCGTCAAGAACGGAGAATGGGTGAGAAACCAAGTTTTCGAAAGCGTGGCAGAGTGTCTGATGTATCCCTGCATGTACTGCGGGGAAATCGTTCCCTGGGCACAAGTTGAACAACACGAAACAAACTGCGAACACAAAACTATCCTGTGTCCATTCACATATACCGGTTGCGCGGAAGACGTCGAAATTCCCGACATGGAGGCCCACGTTAGAGATCAACATCCCAGGAAACTTTTCCGTGATAAAATTACCTACGAAATCAATATTAGGAAACAAACAACACCGCTGTTGCTGCTTGTGGAAGATAGCCAGTTCATTGTGTATATATTGCGTGACTCGATCTTTGTTGGACATTTGGGACCGATTAGAGAGTACAGTTTTTTCAACGTCGATTTCAGTTCCGAGAATGGCAACAGATGTGTTTCATACAAAAATAAAGACATTGTTGAGTTCAACGAGAGACTTCATTGCTACGAATGCATAAAAGAAAGGTGCGAGGCTGATCATCATCCCTTTTCAAAAAAGTACACGAAACCTCCTGTGCATCCCGGCGCCAGCCCATTCAGTCTGGCCAGTATGATGGAGCTGTTGAACAATCCCACCCAAATCAAAGTTACAATCAGCGTCGTGCCAAAGCAGGATCATAGAAAAGAGCTGAGCTTCAAGGACTTTGGTATTTCCATTCGGAGGCACATAGAGTGTCCCATTTGTATGGAATACCTTTTTGGTCCGATATTCTCCTGCAAAAAAGGTCACGGAATTTGCAGAAAGTGTAAAGCTAAGATCAACGTGTGCCCTTCTTGTAAATCAGAGTATGAGGGCTCCAGATGTTTTCAGCTCGAAGATTTGATTGAAAACATCAAAATATCCTGCCCGAACAAGGGCTGGGGATGTAATATTGTAGGAAACTTACAGAGAATTTTATGTCACAAGACTGTATGTGAGTTTAAGTGCACCTCTCTGCCTCAAGTATAGCCAATTTGAGTTAAGGCAATCAAATTACAAATGATTCTGACAGCAGTATTTTTAGTTAAGGAAATCATAGTTTCGGGATTCACCATTTCTGTGCCTCCATTACAATGACAGTTTTTTTTGCAATTGTGGGAGGTGAAAATCACTAAAAAACTTGATAAAAGAAGTATCTTCTTCTTTGTTTTTGGTCAAACTAATCAAATATTCTATCAAGACGTCAGTAGTTTTCCAGGCATTTACAAAGATATTATCTTGAAGATATTAATCCATACCAATATTTATATCAACACATCAGTTGTATTGACCTTGTTATGTAAATCAAAAGCTGATAAATGACTGAAAATAACTATTAATAATTGAATGTTTTGTATACTCTGTATATATACTACTTTTGTAAGTTTGTGTTTATATGCAGCAGTTTGTATTTTACATTATTTGTTTTCATGTTAATGTTATTTTATCTGTATTCAGCTACTAATCTTCGTCAACAAAATTTTATCTTGAAACCATTATTTATATTAAATAAATAAAAAACATCTCAAAAATGTGGTTGACCTTGTTTTTTGGAAATAATACAGGTTTGGGACTTCAGTTGTCTAAAAAAGTGTTTATGTTGATTGGCTGGAGGTTTTTGGATAGCCCTGATTGTTTGGCAAAAATCATAGTTACGCCAATGATGAAATTTCAATATTATTTACAAAAAATTCAGAATGAATTATCTGGATGAGTTACTTAAAAGGAAATAATGTCAAATACGAAAAAAAATTAATGAACGATTAGGAAAAAACTCATAATTGATGTAATAACAATGATAAATTAAGATTTTTTTCACTCTTTAATATATACATTCAAATGTTACTTATACAAAAAAAAATATCTACAAAGTACAAAATGATTTTTCTATAAAAAAAATTATATAAAAATATCACTAAAAATCATTTACCTAAAATTTATTATGAATCACCAATAGCTGTAGTCCAAATAACCGTTGGGCTTTTCAAATTTTTTACTCTTGAAATAGTTCGTCAATAATAATTCCAATCTAGTGGTAGCTCCACCCGTACATTTTTCCCTGCAGTTCGGCAAAAATTTATCAACAAGCACCATTATTAATTTTCGGAAAGACAAGCCATACTTGGCTTCCATTTCGAAACCAACAGTTTCCAAAAAAGTATGCAGCATAGTGGCTGTTATGTCTACTTGGGGCTCCAATTTCATCACCGAAGAAAACCACCTCCAGCCATGGTGAATTTTGTGTGGATTACTTTTATGGTCCTTCTTCGGTTTCACGATCATCATTGCAGCATAGAGCCTCATTATGCCTGAAACAGAAACGTATTGAGGAAACCGTCATTAATCATTTATAAGTTGTGAAAACTACACAGCAAGTCCCAGGATTGTCGCTTCAAGAGGTGTCACGGGCTTTTTGAATTCAATTTTATAATTGCAGGATTTTTTCGCTTGGTGAGAAATCAGTTTCAAAAATATCTTTACTGTTTTGAGAAAAAGTCAGCCTTGATAGTATAACGATAAGCATTTCCTTTTCGGTTATAAATACTTTGAGCAATGAAAAATTACACATGCGCCATTAATTTGTGCATATGATATAAGTAAAATAAACCATTGCATGGAACAACCTAACCTTATTTTTAAAATTTTACTCCATGATACGATTTTGGGTCAATTTCATAAATTTTGTAAACATATTGATATTCTATTTTCAACTATGACATCTGGTTCTTTAAATTTTCCAGTACATAAGCGAAACATTAAGACAGAGTCATTCCCAATTAGAGGTTAAAGATTAACCGAAAAATAACAATTTTATTGAACAAAAAACTGAAAAATTGAAATATTAATACAAGCTGAAAATTGAAAATAGTATTAACAAGAATTAAAAATTGAAAGATTTCAAACCAAGTTACGTCACGACGTTTCGATTGTTAGTATCCACAATCGTCTTCGGGTGATAGCTGGACTTATTCCTCCGAGATCTGACTATTTATAGGTCATTCGAGTGCTTTCACCTATTCCTTCTTCCCTCTCTTCGTTTCATTGGTTTTAGCGGGAGATGACCGTTTGGCGGGAATTAGTCGTTCTCCGCTTGATTAGAGGTTTCCATATGTTACGTATCTCTACGCTAGCTTGGCTAAATGCGTTGTTGGACAACACAAAAAGGCGGCTTCTTTGAATTTTCTCCTAAACCAGTGTTCCTCCTTGTGGATGATTTCAGCTTGAACCCTCTTGATGTTATGTTGATGAGTCCAAACATGCTCTACAATTCCGGAATTGCTGGTTTCTCCTCGCTGTGTGTGTTTATTGTACTCAGCAATGCGAACTTTCAAAGGCCTCTTAGTTTCACCGATGTATGATTCTCCGCACTCGCATGGTATACGGTAAATGCAATTCTTGGAATCGCAGTCCGCATTTGGTGGCCTGGTTTTCGTGAGCCTGCTAAGGATAGTATTCCCATATCTGAAGCAGGTCCTGATGTTATACTTGGATAAGAAGGGTTGGGTCCAGATCTGGGAATACTATCTGTAGCAGCCACACGAAAACCAGGCCACCAAACGCGGACTGCGATTTCAAGAATTTCATTTACCGGATACCCTGCGAGTGCGGAGAATCATACATCAGTGAAACTAAGAGGATATTGAAAGTTCGCATTGCTGAGCACAAGAAACTCACACAGCGAGGAGAAACCAGCAAATCCGGAATAGCAGAGCAAGTTCAGACTCATCAACATAACATCAAGTGGGCTCAAGCTGAAATCATCCACAAAGAGGAACACTGGTTTAAGAGAAAATTCAAGGAAGCCGCGTATATGTTGTCCAACAACGCATTTAGTCAAGCTAGCGTAGACTTGCATAACAAATGGAAACCTCTAATCAAGCGAAAAACGACTAACTTCCGCCAAATGATCATCTCCCGCTAAAACCAATGAAGCGGAGAGAATGAAGAGGGGATAGGTGAAAGCACTCGAATGACATGTAAATAGTCAGATCTCGGAGGAATAAGTCCAGCTATTACCCGAAGACGATTGTGGATACTAACAATCGAAACGTCGTGACGTAACTTGGTTTGGAATCTTTTGATTTTTAATTTTCATTTCTTGTAAATGATATTTTTGATTTTCAGCTTGTATTAATATTTCAATTTTTTAATTTTTATTTTTTTGGTTGTTGCTTGTATGTTATTTCATTGTAATTTCAGTTTTTTGTTCAATAAAATTGTTATTTTTCGGTTAATCATCTTAATTTTTTTAAATTTTTTACAGATTCTTTCAGGGATTCCAAATCAATTTATTATATTAGACAATGGAAGTCCGAACTAATGAAATACACCATGTAGGAAAAGCTTATACCACTCATGAACTCTTGTAACATTTTACACACTTTGTTACACTTTATTCAAGTTTTTAGGCAAAATTTGATACAAATTCTTTCATCCATTTGTTTTATCAAAGAAAATCGCCGAGCTCTGAGAACTTTACCATTATTTTCAATTACTGAGAAATGTGATGTTATAAATTTCTCATTTTTTCTACTATAAAAAATATTTTTTCATTATTATTAATAAGTGATTGTGACTATTTGCTTCATTAGTAATATGTGTTAATTTTCTTTTCTCCGTTATAAAATAAAATATTTTCTTCTCCATAACTTTAAATATTAGCTGATGATAAACCTATATAGTTTCGAAACATGTTCTGATTGATGTTCTACGGCTCTAACATCTTATGATGACATTAAATTGTGGATACGACTTTGAGTTTTTATTCTTTGCAGTCATGTAAAAGTTATTTTTATTCAACAAAAGGCAAAAAATGGTTGATCAGATTTCACAAAGGTCAACCATTGAAAAAATCAATATTCTTGAAAGTTTGAATGAATTGTTGAGTAAAATTGTGCATGATAATACATTATTAACACAGATTTTTTTAACAATATACTAAGTAGATAGATATAATAAAACATTGGCATTATTTTTTAATTTCACTCAAAAAACGTTTGTAATTTTATAAGCAAACTGGGATCATAACCATTCGGAGCATAAATAAATCTGGACCAATCGCTGACTTTCAATATGTTACTATGAGCCAGATACTCTATGGATGTGACTTTTTTCCATTAACCAGTAAATAAGTGTCATCTGCAAATATTACAAAATCATTATAAGTTATATAAAGCAGAAGGGATAGATTAGATTATTCCAAATATTTTAATTAATTTAATTTTATTCAAGTATTTCTTAAATTTCTGTACTTTTTACTTTGAGTGTGATATTTTTTGTAGAATCAGCTATGATACATAAAGACTAAGTATTGCTTACATTGATTATCATCTGATGATGTTAAATTGCCAAAACTCTCAATAATGTCGGGGATAATTTAATTTCTCCATATAAAATAAACACTGTCGATAAAAAAGTTGTTACTAAAAATAGTTGAGGAGGCCCAAGTCAGATGATAAGATTTCTGTGAACATATTCCTTCGAATGTTCAAATAGGTTTCTGATATCTCTGAAATGCCAAAAGTAAAATTTAGAATTTTCGGTTATTCCTGTATATCTCAGGTACCAATCAGCTAGAGCAGTATTCGTCAGAATAATGTATCATGATAATTTTTCAGGTAAAATTTCAAAAATCGAACTATACCTGTCATCCTTTTAAGAAATTTATCTTGATTCTCAATCTGCCCATCTTTGTATTGATATCCTAGTCGGGAATAAAATTCTTCATCACTTTCCTCAACTTCTCTAGGTATACAATAGGGCACCAAGTATGGACAGGACTTATAAAAATGAGCCAACAGCAACTGCCCAAACGTGGGGAACTCGTTCCATAACGAAGACATTACGGATGCGTAGCAAAAAGCCGAGTCAGGATTACTAGAAACCATCAAATCACCTTGCAATACAAATTTCTTAGCCAATAAGTCCATACAAAAAGGAACTCCCTGTGGGTGCTTCGAAGCGTTTATCTTATCATTGCCGACAGCTACATCTTGTCCATTCAAAAGTGCTTTCAACCTGTTGAACTTGTCTAGAATATGTTCCGAGTTGACACCTGACAAGGAGTTCACCGGTAAGTTGATAGCTTTCTTGCAGTCGAACCTGAACTGCTTTTGAGAAGCATCCTCAAGCAAATTTTTGAAACTGTCCGTGTGCTTATTGAAAAATTCCATTATGTCTGTATACATTTTCAAATTTGATAAACTAATATAGCGGGTTATACTTGAAACACTTGTCTGAACTTTCGGGAGGTCACTTTGGTTAGGAACTGGGACTGGTTTAACAAGAGGCTCAGTTGTGGGCAAATCAGGCACTACTTCTGTCTGTGTGGGAATTTTTGCTTTTTCTCTTTTCTTGACAGCTTCTTCAACTATTTCCTTCATTTTGATTCCTAAGGCCTGCACCTGATTTAATGTTTGTGATGCTTGCTTTTCATCTTCCTCACTTACTCCTAGGGTTCTGCATTTGGTGATTATCTTAAAAATAATTCAGTGGGGTAATAAGCTTTAGCATAACAAAAAGAACAGCTTCAGTGACCACGCAGTTCATATTAGATAAAATCTACTCTAAACATCTTACCTTTTCAAAATTGTTATGGAAAGCTTTCAGGAGTTTATACTGTTCAACTAGCTTGTTTTTCACTTCATCGTTACATTGTTTCAAAAGCAGTATAACTTGTTCGTAAGCCTCGTTGAAATTTTGCTGATGCTTTTTTATTTTATCTATACAGTTGTGCATCATTTGTTTCTGTTGTTCTCTCATTTTCAACTCTTGTTCTTGCATCTGTCTGCGAAGTCTCAAATTTTGATAATACTGTGCGAGTTTGGCGTGAGAATTGGAAGAGTTTTGGTCGAATTCTTGCATGGCTAAGAAGATACTGTTCTCCTTTTGTTGGTTTTCTCGTTCGAAGTTCTGTTGTATTCTTAGCCATTGCTGCTTAGTGTTCGATTCTTGTAGTTTCGTGAAATCCTCGAATATGCTTATACGAGCTCGTATCCTGCTTTTAATATCTTGATGCCGTTCAATTTCCAGTTTCGTTATCACGTTTTCGATTTCATTGACAGATTTGGGTTCCAATGCTGGGTCGATATTTTTAATTGCCTTTGGAGGACGCAGTTTTATTTCTTTTTCAGTGCTTTCTGGAACATGCTCAGATTTAGAAATATAACTTGAATTTATTATTTGTAATTTATGAAGAGCTGACAACTTTAGTTGCTCTAAGTCATTAACTACTGAATCCATTCTAAAGTAAAAACTTATTCATAAACTCTACATCAAATAACCAGTATTCAAGGCTTGAATTTCAAGCTGCTAAATTTTATATCCAAAACACTTTCTTTCTCATCTTCTCTCTCTCTCTCTCTCTCTCCCTCTCTAATTTCTATAGCTGTTGCTTCTCATTCCAGCGCATTTGGCCAGGCCCCCCCAGTGATGTTTCTGGATTGACTTTTATGAAAATGAATTCATTTTTATACCAGATTCAGATATAAGGTACTACTAGATTACTAATTTTTTCAGGTAGTAGCTTTTACGACGTCAGTAAGCCAGTGGCGTCATATAAAAATTGACTTTAAGAAGTGGGTAATTCAAATCACCTAACTTTGAATGAAAAACTCAATCTTTTAAAATTCACTTAGAACATTTGTTAAAAATAAAACATGGAGAACAAAAATACATTCTTGAACAAAAACATACATTCTTATACAGAAAAAAAAGTATTAAAACAAGAATTTTGAAAAAAATCAGTTTTGTGTATAAAAAAATAAAATATTCATCGATTGTTCACTGAATATGAAGGATAACATCTTCATTCAAAACCTGACTAGATATTTTCTATTTTAGAGTGATTGCACTTCAGCAAAACATTGTTGGGTTCAAAGTTGTGACACAGATTCCAACAATTCTGTTTTATTAATTTTTTGGTTTGTAATAAAGATGATACAATTTTGCAAGTTGATTTCTTGTATTGACTTTTATAAAATTCAAGTGGGATGAAATTTTCTCAGCAGCTGCTGAGGAGCGCGGCAAAGCTAATACCCGTTTCATTGCTTGAGCAAGATTACTGGACATTGGTTCATCAAGGGAATTTTTTTCAGTTATTATTGTATTCCAAAACTCATTCACATCTAAATTTTATATCTCTTCCCGAACCTCACAAGTCAAACGTCATACTGTGTTCAATTCTTCCAAATCATCTTATTAGCTTTTTGTTATTGCTTGAGGTGACGGGAATTCCAAAACCAATTCATTTACGAGCTGCAATATATATGATAGAAATAGTAAATAACAATTTGTTATCTTTATAAAATTATTTGAGATATCTGCTTGGGCCTTCTGTCAATTTTCGAGAAGGAAAATATAAACTCAACAATTTCTAATGTATTACTACTCATTTCACAACCATACCAAGAGACAGCCATCTAATAGAACTGATTTTCAAAATTCTGGGATTTCTTTCATTTGTAAAGTTTTGAAATTCCCTCAACACTTGAACTACCTTCGAACTACCTACGCGAAAAGGAGTTACATTATTGTGGATGAACTGCTTTAAACAAGACGGAAGTTTTTAACAGTGTGTGAACTGCAGAGATGAAATGAGTGGCAGATATAGCCGATAACAATTTTGTTATTAATGTTTAAACTCTCTGAATATTGCCCATTATAACATTTGCGTTATCAGCTGCAACTCCAACAACATTGTCATAGGGAATTTTAATAAAATCTAATACATTTTTAAAACATAAATATATTCCGATTGAGGTGGAAGTATCCACCTCAATCAAATCCAAGGTATTCTGCACTTTCCCATTAAAAAAAAACCTGACAACCACTGTCAAACACGTATTGCAACTAACATCAGTGGTTCCATCTAGTATAACTAACGTAACCATTTATTTTTTTCTATAAATTGATGGATGTAGCCGTTTCTACATGGTAGGAAATCATAATGAAGAAAAGAGAAATGAAACTTTCTATGTTTTTTACCAGTTTTATTTGTAACTAACGTTACTGCAGTTTCGTCTAATACGGACATTTTCAAACTTATACAATATTTTTTTGCCAGAGCGGGACATCTGCGAAATTATATGATAAAAAAAGTTTTTAGTATTTTACAAATTTTTCATTATAGAAGATAGAATAACACAAAATTATCAAAGCACTAAACACAAAATAGTTAAGTAAGCAAGACTTACTAAGCCCCAGTATATAGTAGCATCACTTGTCCATATTTTGTTCGTTTGAGAAAAAACTATCGACAGATGCATTACTTCCAGGCAGACACATAAACGTTCTAAATAATTGTAGAAAAGTTTATAAAATAAAGATTGTTTGTACAAAAATGCTGGAATAATTCAATTCGACTCAACGGTTTTCAGTAGAAACGTTGTCAACATTCCAGCTAGAGATTTTTCTGCTGTCTCAAAGTTGGAAATAAGTGAAAACTCGTCAGACTTCCGTATTGTTGTAAATCATGCCCTAAAGAAAATAACGCCGGCCGTCACTGGAAGCCATAAACCAATCGTGACGTAGCTAAGAGCGCGCGAATACACAATGTTCCATGCCACTCTAGAAGCAGCGAGAATAATGCTACCGATTTCAATGAAACTTCGGCGAAATTCCTACTGTATTCGATTACGATATATAAATGCTAGCCTCGAGCATATCGACACAGTCAACTGGAAGCTACAGTGCGGTACGCGAAGCTATCTAATAAGGCGATAGACATTCGAATAATAGTTGAAGTTTCAGTTAATGTGTTTATTGTATTTAAACTGAAATAAAGTTAAGTTTGAATATTCAGTGTAGTCAATTATTGGTCAGCCCACAGGAAAAAACCTAACAGTATCCTGACTGCAGCTAATGAACCCATGCTTGATCAGTAAATCCAGCACTTTCTGGAATTCTTTCCACGTATGCACTTTACTTAAATTTGACCATTCAAACACTTCTAATTCTGTGTTGAATTAATACCACTATCAAAGTATTCTTTACTTGTTTCATAAAACTGAACCGCCGCAGTTTTTATATTCTGCTGGTCAACAGCAGCTTCTATTTCTTGTAATTTCACGAGCAGGTTACTGACGATGTAAGGAAGGAAAATCGTATTCTCTTTCTGTGCCAGGTTATCTCGGAGACGATTAATTTCATTGGCAGACTCTATGGCCGACACATTTTGCCCTTCGAATTTCAACACAGCTGCATGAAAGGTGGCCGCTTGTGCATGAAAAAATATAACCACAATTCTGAGCTGGCTGCATCTATCCTGCTCACAGTGTTAGCCAAGGCGGGCGCGTTCTTTTGTAACTGCCTTCCCATGCGGGGCACTCCGCAATCCATTTTGAGTTTAAAGCGGGACAATGGCGGCCTCGCTGGCGACATCGGGACAGACTGCCTGAAAGCGTGACTGTCCCACCCAAAGCATTAAAAATAACCAAAAATTGTTTTTTTTTCTATCGGTATATAGGACCTAAAAAACCGAATGTAATTTGAGTTCATTTCTTTCTTTTGATTCTGACACTTTTTACAATAGTTGAGCCTGAAAAAGCTGATGCACAAAGCTCTGCTAAGTGTTCCATTATTTTAAATGGAAGATTGCTTTCTACTACCAACGCAGTCAATTTCAGTTCAGCTCTTTTCACTGCCTGATTCCATGCTACTTTTGGTGAATAAACAAGAATTTCATTTATTTTTAAATTGGTCCTAGCAGCTTTCATTTTACTGTGGTTTGACATGGTTTTTTCGTGTCGTTCAACGTGACACTTGCCTTCAACAATTATGACCTGACAAACTTCTTCACAACAAATTCCGGGCTCGTAGTGGTCACATGGAACCTTAAGTACCAAACATTTCGGCTGCTACTACGACAGACATCATCAGTAGTATATGTGAGGCGTACGTTTCCATAACTAATTAGATCCATGTTTCACTAAAATTCAGAAAATGACTAAAATACCTTCTTTGACAGCTTTGATACATGCCTATATAATTGTAGTGGACCAAATCTGATTACTTTGAGTAATACTATGATATTAAAAAAATAGTACGTTTCCAAAACTAGCTACATTCTTCATAAACACTGTTACAAAAGTTTGTGAAATCCATTGCCGTAAGTGCTGTTTCAAATGTGCGTAGATCCAATAGTATTTTGTTATTCATTGCATGCTACGGTTTCAAAACTTGTTAGATCCTGTTCGTATGTGCATGGTTTCTTTACTGATTACGTACACATACGATTTTTGTCAGTAGTTGTTTGAACCTGTTTTTGCTTAAATGAGAGACTGTATTTTTGTTTTGAAAGTTGAGTTGAATAAACACTATTTTGCATCACATAAGTCTTTTTCAACTTCTTAACCATTCAGATAAATTGTCAAAGCTGTATAAATCCACAATATGTTTCCAAAACTCGTTTAATCCTACTTTTGTTTTCAAATAACTCAGCAAAACATTCTCTATTTGTTTGCTGACCTTATATTAGTTTTAAAGGACAACCTACAAATAATAAATCAGTCACACAAACCTACTTGATTTCCAAATTAAAGGTATCAGAAAAGTTGGATTTTCTCGAAATCACTTCTGATGGATTTAACAAGTTTTGG
>WOGO01006048.1:0-12012 GCA_015342085.1 Leptinotarsa defecta
GAACACATATATGTTAAACAAACAAACAGACAGAAGAAAAACCAATCCTGAGGCTGGAGAGAAGTGCTCACCTCAATTTATGGCGGTGACTGGGGATGAACAGAAAGGTCCTCCCCAATCTACCGCTCGGAATGTGGCTGGACATAGCAGATCACCTCGTGATCAAATTCAAAGGTGGCGCATTTACGGTGCCGAGGCCAAGAGGAGAAAGAGAGTGAAAAATGTAGGAGTGGCAGCAACTGTAAGTGCACCTTCCTTCTCCCCCACTCCACCTCCAACAGCAAGGGCACTTCCTGCGGCGGGTGCCAAGATCTCCGCTTTGAATAAAGGCAAGTAACCGGCTGCAGGAAAGCGTCCTCATATGGGTCACATGTGGCGTAAGTGCTGTGGGTATACACCCACCCTCCCTACTATATACATACATACACAGTAATGAATGAAGTAGAATTTGACTGTTGTGAGTGAATTCAATCCAATGAAAATGTTTCTTCCACGCACCAGATTTGAAACTCTGTTCTCGACACACGTTTTATCAATCGAGTTAGAGATTTCTGAAGACAATAATTCAAATAATTTGTGAACACTAATGTTGTCAATAATAAACCGTGCAATAATCGTGATTCAATTTATATTGAAATTATTTCTAGAACGTTATCGAGTTTGTTTGAAGGTGGTCGACAATGTTTCATAGTGAATTTCATCAGTTCGGACTTCCATTGTCTAATGTGATATGATTTGAAATCTCTGAAATATCAAATGAAAATGAAAAAGTAGAACTGAAAATAACAATTATATCAAGCAAGAAAACCCTGAAAAGAAATTACAATAAAATAAATTATTATGCAAAAAATTAGAATTGAACAATTAAGTAGAAATAGAAATTAAAAATTAAAAGATTTCAAGCCAAGTTACTTCATGACGTTTCGATTATTAATATCCACAATCGTCTTCGGGTCATGACTGGACTTTTTTTTTTTGATAGATAAGAATTTATAAGTTATTCGTGTGCTTTCACCTATCCCCTCTCCTCTTTCTCCGCTTCACCGGTTTAGTGGGAGATAGCCGTTTGGAGGAAGTTGACCGTTTCCCGCTTTATTATGTGTTTCCATATGTTACATATCTCTACACTAGCTTGGGTGAATGCGTCGTTGGGCAACATGTATGCAGCTTCTTTGAACTTTCTCCTAAACCAGTGTTCCTTCCTGTGGATGACCTCAGCTTGGGCCACAAGAAGTTATGTCGATGGGTCCAGACATGCTCTGTTATTTCCGAATTACTGGTTTCTTCTCGCTGTGTGTGTTTCTTGTGCTAGGCAATGCGGACTTTCAATGGCCTCTTAGTTTCATCGATGTAGGATGTAGGATATGCCGCACTCACAGTGTTTCCGGTAAATGCAACGCAATGCGGAGGAATCAGTCCAGTCATCACCCGAAGGCGATTGTGGATACTAACAATCGAAATATCGTGAAGTAACTTGCCTCAAAATCTTTTGATTATTCATTTTTATTTTATTTCAATTGTTCAATTTGTAATTTTTTGTTTAATTTTTATTTTATTGTAATTTTCTTCCCAGGGATTTTTGCTTGATGTAATTGTCTTCCTCAGGTATTTCCTTCAATTTTTATTTTCATTTGTCACTCCGGAGATTTCGAATTATATCATATTCGACAATGGGAGTGAACTGATGAAATTCACCATGAAATACATTGTCGACCACCTCCAAACAAACATTGAACAATCGATGCGGACCTGGTACCAGCGACTCATTCCGAAGATATGAGAAGACTAGGGTCAAGCTTACCAAGAGCAAGAGACAACCACATCCTCTCCAGATGTTTTCTGTTGAAATCGTTAGTTCCAGGAGAGAGATCCCAAGGCATATTGGAACGCGTCGACCGAGCAGTGATAAGATCTCAAATTAATTACCACAATTGGAAGAGGTCAACTCTGATGCAGCATGCCACTACACGATTTAAAGAAATGAGAAGAGATACCTTGGAAGAGGATCATGGATCAATCTTTGCCAAGAGTGGAAGGACACACTTGGAGATCCCCCAAGACTTGGAGAACACTCGCAACAGGAAGTGGGGAAAGTTTTTGAGTTAGGAAACAACGCCCAAATGCAGACCGGAAACAAGACAATTACGAATACGTCAACCATAGTATACAGAGAAAAATATTTTGACATATTCACATTTGACGTAACTTCCCCAATCGCACCCCCAGAGCACTGGAGTTGCAAAATGAGGAGGTGCACCATTCTGCTGAAAAACTGTTTCGTTTTCGAATAAATTTTTATCCTCCTCAATTGCAAGTTGATCCGTTCAGTGATATTTTCACTAAACTCGATACATCTATCGAAATCATACTCGTTGAATTCATGAAATAGTCTAATCTTATATGAATGAAATTTGTAATAAAGATCTTAGTAAGAGACTACGAGTTTTCCATTAGTCCAACGTGCTCTTGAACTGCAGTACAAATAGCTTCATCGTTGACAACTCGTGAACGGTTATGCTTTTTATTGTTAACAGATCCAGTTTCCATAAATTTGTTCAATAATGTGTCGCACATTTCTTCCTGGATGATTATCATTAAACATACGAACAGCAGCTCTTGCACTATTTCCATTTTGATAGTACAAATTCACTATTTCAATCCGGTTTCGAAGCTTATAAAGAAACCATTGCTTCTCAAGAATTCACAAAAACAGAAATACCAATTGTTACTCCACCTGGTAGGCAATCGTTATTGTAGCATGAACAAATAGAAAATGAAGAGAATATCGAATTCAAGCTTAATTAGGAAAAATAAGATTGTTTGAGGTATATTTCTTAAAAATACTTATGAAACCCAGGTAACAGATTCTGAAGAAGTTTATTCAGGATGGTTCGTTTTCAACTCAAATAATATTTAGCTTCCAAACTTTGACTTTCATACCATAATGTATTCTACTTATTGAAATCTGTTCATCGTAAAACATCTGATAATGCAAAATAAATGATCCATTTGTAAAAAAAATAGAGACATGCTCTAGGGGGTGCGATAGGGAGAGTTAGATCGAATGTGAATATGTCAGAATGTGTCTCCGTGTATACTATTTTTGACATGTTTTTTATTTTTCCTGCAAATCATTGTACCAAAAGTTATTCAGGGTGGCTCGTTTTCAACTCAAATAATTTGTAGTTCCCAAACCATAAGCTTCAGACCATATGGTTTATACTTTGTTATAATCTGCTCATCATGGATCATTTGATAATGCGAAACAATATACGGTGATAAAATGGTGACATGCTCTGGGGGTGCGATAATGGAAGTAACATCAAAGAAATGAACTGATGCAAAACAAAAAAACTAAATGTATGTTGGGTTGACAGTTTTGAAATGTATTTTTGTGGATATTTTTGAAAACCTTTTTTGTGAAAAACCTGATGTTTCTTTCTGTTATTAAACAGATGCTTGAACAGAATTATATAATTTTTTGTAAACCATCCTCCAATAATAACTGACGAACATTTCCATATTGAATTCATTTCTGAATGCGAATGGTATCATAATCTTCATGGATCACTTTCGTGAAGCTACATATAGTTCATTCCGATATTTTGAAAAACACATTATGAAAAAATAATTATCACTGTGAAGAAAAGAGAACTGAAACTTCCTTTTTTTACCTCTTCAATTTGTTACTAACGTTACTGCAGTTTCGTCCTATAAGGACATTTTCAAACTCATATATTAAACTAAAACTGGTTGATATTTGCCCTTATATAACACCACTGTAGGTAATAATAGAGGTACTTAGCTTAATTGAGTACCTGAATTTGGTTTACTTATCACAATGTGGATATGCTAATTTGAAAACCGGTGAGTAATCTAGATCGATTTGATCATTTAACAGGTCGCACCCGCAATGTTTATGCTTATGAATTTCAAAGGATTCCAAATAATTGAGTTTGCAACCGTTCCTTGCATTGCGCAAAATTTCCGTATCGTTTAGATTCAGGAACTGGTTGCATGCCAAGGAATGGTTTGAAAACGTCGAATTATTTTTACCTACTCTGAAAGACCTTTCATGTTCAGCATACCGTTTTTGAAAATCTCGTCCACAATGTCCCACATAAAGACTATTACACTCCGGATGTAGTTTATAAACTACAGATTTCTCCAACTTGTTCACTTTATCTTTGGCAGTAAAAAGGAAATTAGATAACTTGACATTTGGTCTTAATGCCACTTCCACATTATTTTTTTCTGAAGAAACCCACGATTATCTCTGTTCTTTTACCCAAATATGTTAGAGTTATCCATTTCTTGATTTCTGATTGTTTGATCTGGGGTTATATTTATCTGTAAGTGAATTAACGGCTTCGTCTTCTGACTGACTTCTGGATTGCATCTGCGTTGAACCCATGATTATGGCCTATTATATCAATTTGCCTAGTTAGATTGTTAGCAAAGGCAGTGAGGATGCTCCGTGCAACATTGAATGGTAGCCTGCTAATTTATGACTGTCTGGATGACAATAATCACTTGAGATGGTTATGTCTGTATAGCTAGGTTTTCTGAAAACATTGAACTCAAGTTTATTCTGATTGTGGGTAATGGCTAGGTCTTAGAAATTTATCTGTTTCTCCATATCTGTTTCGAGTGTGAACTGAATGTTGCTATTGAGATTATTCATGTATGTTATTAATTGGTTCAGCTGCCGTGTAGTACCTCTGAAACAGGCGAGAATATCGTCTACATATCTGTACCAAAAATGAATATGTTTTTACCCAGATCGGAATTTACTATAGTGGCCTCCAAGCTGTTCATAAGTATGTCTTCTAAAAGTGAACTAAGAAGTGAGCCCATTGACAAACCTGAATCCAAGTAGTCAATTAAGCTGAGTACCTCTGTTACTACCTACAGTGGTTATATATGTAATCAATAATTTTTAGTTTGATGTATACGTTTAAAAATGTCCTTATAGGACGAAACTACAGTAATGTTAGTCATTAATAAAAGTAGTAAAAAACATAGAAATATTCAATAATTTTTTCTTCATTATGACTTTCTACCATGTAGTAATGGCTACATCCATCAGTTTAATTATCACTATAGTTCCGAAATGACCAATCTCTGCCAATACAACAATTCACCCAGAGAAAATTGACAGCAAATAACTGATAGAAATCACTATAAAATGAATTGAAATGATATCAAAATCACTCTTCTACGAATCTAAACCAATTGGAGTTTAAAATTCAAATAATGTAAATTCGAAAATCATCATACAGCAAATTTAATTCCACCGAAAATCCGTGATGAAGTATTGCTCATTGAAACTTTTGAAATTCAACTATGAAGAGTAGAAAATATATCACAGAAAGATACTCATAAATTTTAGAGTCGTAAACTACATTTTTTTCAAATCAATAATCACGCGATTAAATTGTTCAATTGCTATAAGAGTTTCATATAATATCAGAAGAAAAAAATGAAGGTCAACGCAGTAAAATAAATATTAATCAGTGCCTTCGATTACAAAAATGAAGAGAATGAGGTTAACTCATTGACCTGTGTGGTAATTTAGCTCATATGAATTATTATTTCACAAGAAATCCTCTTTCCCAATCACGAAGGTTGAATACGTCATTTTCTCAAACTATATAAATAGATCAAATAAAATAAAAGCTGCCAATTACACTTATGCAAAATATATAAAAAAATGATAATCAGGAGTATCTGCCATATTTTTCCAATATTAATCATTTAATGGAGTTGGTAAAAATATGTATCAAATCAAATCAAATCACTTTAATAATTCTGTAGAACTTACTGGTATAGAATAGGTCAAATAGCATTTTGTACATACATAAAATAATACTTAAAGTAAAATTAAACCAAACTCACATGAAAGATTGTCATATGCATATAATGATGGACAAAACATATCAACTTCATTAAACTCCAGCTTCATTAAATGAATGTGATAGAGAAATAAAATTACGGAAGATTGAGAAATTCACCTATAGTATAAAAATTATGTTCTAATAAACACCTTTTGAGGGTGGTTTTGAAAACCTGAATTCTATCAGTAGTTTCCAGTGATTGGGGCAGTTTGTTATAAAGTTTCAGCCCCAAGTAAGAAGGTGAGTCAGCGGTTATATTATATTTGATTGGATTTATGTGAAAATCATTGCACTTTCTTGTATTTACATGAAGATGAAATGCGATCATATTTCGACATATTGGTGTGAATGAATACACAAATTTCAAAAATTGAAAATATCCGGGATAGTTAGAATTTTCAAATGTTTGTATAAATCTCTGCAGGAGGTTCTCTGATTAACTTCTGCTAAAATTCGTATATTCGTTTTTACCAACTATTCAGTGGTTAATATCTACTTAAGATTTCGTATCAGATACGAAACAGAACTTAGTTTCAATATCAGTTTATTACAATGACTCTTCCAGTTCAAATAATTATCTAGCGTGAGTCCCAAAAATTTACATTCATCCGATGAAGAAAATGTGTTCTCATTCTCATTGATTTTAGTTTCTAGATTTGAACATATTTTTTGCCCATGATGAAACCGTACTAATGAAGTTTTTCGAGAGTTGAAATGAAGTGACTTGGCGGCACGGCATGAAACCAAATGATTTGACACCGTGTTAAAATTTTCTTTCAAAATTGTGTTGTCTTTTTCCGAAATCAAAAGTGATGTATCATCTGCATACATAACCCACGTATTCTTAGCAACCGTGGCCCCAACATCATTACAGTATAATATAAATAATAGCGGTCCCAACACTGATCCTTGAGGTACTTCAATGGTCAAAACTAGAATATTTGAAATACATTTATAATGACTATTTTCAGATCTATGATCCACCGAAACAAATCGAGTGAAAGAATCTATCCAGTCGAGGGCATTTCCCCTTATTCCATATGAATATAATTTATTTAATAATATCGTGTGGTCGACGAAGTCAAATGCTCTGCTGAGATCACAAAATATTCCAGCAGGGCATTAAACAGCTTCGATGTACTGCATGATTTTTGAGTAAAAAGCTGTCACAGCAGTAATATTGGATATACTGGATAGAAAACATGTTGAATCGGGGAGATAATATCATGCCTCTCAAAGAAATGCAGTAAACGATGAAGGTATGCATATTCAAATATTTTTGAGAAACTAGATAGAACAGTGATGGGTATTTTACAGTTGAAAGTGAAAAACTGTATCAAGAGATACAAGTGGAGATGAAATAACAATTACTTATTTCAGTTGAGCTGAATAGTATAATAAACGTAATTTTGAGTCTATTTTATAATTTCATGACATTCTTTATTTACTAGAGTTTGTTGAAAAGTATATATGAATAGCCATGGACGTTTTTCTCTCATAAATATTGAAGACGAGGGCGATCATTACGTATTTTTCGAGTTGCTTATGACTTTTAATTGTGATAGTCACTTTTAAAATAATTGGATGTGGTTATTATTATAATTGTGTCAATACAGCGATATAGCCAAAATAGTGTACACAACTTGTAGATTTTGTACAGATTTTAGTGAAATTCCCGAATATCATTTTTGAGTCAGAACTAGTCAAAAGTCGAGACTATGTTATTGCTCTCAAAAATAAAAAGTGTTGCTAGGTAACACATTACAGTATCAGGTATCATAACCTCTAACTTACCGGCCGCAAAAGAGTGAAGGGTGAGTTAATTCACTGAATAGAATGAATGCTACTGTGGTAAATATACCTATCTACAATACTTACCACTTTCTTCACATGTAAACTGAACTAAAGTTGTTAGAACACTGAATTTGTTATTTCCAGATACGCGATGTATTTACTGTAATTCGGTTATCATTTTTTGAAGATAAAGTATATATATTCAATATACAATATAAACATACTGTACGCAAAAAATATTGTATCTGATAAACTAGACATTGTATGAGATGAAAAGTAAACCATGAGAATATCAGAAACTAATGAAATACTGAGTCGAGAAAAGAGTTTCTCATTTCCGAGCTCGTTTCAATGACGTTTGAGTTCCGGATATATTCGAGAAGAACAAAAATTTGTCAATTTCATTTTGAAATAATAGAAAACTGAAATTACTTTCCCATTTTCATTTTTGAAGCTGTACAAGATGTATACCTATTCTAGAAAAATTTGTACCCAATACTTAAAATTCATCAGAAAAAAAAAACTGGTTAGTTGAATTTGGAACCTCTGGCGTGAAATAAGTCTATTGTGAACATTTTTCCCCTTGCCAGGAAAAATATGCTGTGTCTCACTGCACGTTTTGCTAACCAAGTTAGCCTCATCAGTGGATGACTGTTACTACGCTCACTATGTTTGATGTTTTCATATGTATAAACACGAATCAACACCTTGCACAATGAGGGTCAGTCAATTGATTCCTAGTATTTTGTTATTGCCCAATTGTTATTTTATAGGTGACTTATACCTAATATTCACCTAAGATGGCCAAAACTGTACTCTTTCCAATTCAAGAAACACTTTTTTGTGTGAAACTTTCACTGAACAGTTTTACAAAAATGCAATACGTGTTTCGCTATACGAAAGCTTTTTCAGACATGTCTTTACTCTATTCACTCGTCTAGCGAAACATATGTTGCGTCTTTGAGTTTGAGTCTGAAAATTACTCATTTGCATAATCTATACATGAAACTAATTGCTTTCTTCCTTTCTTTAGAATATTCCCACATATTTTGTATGAAGACGGAGAAGTAAAAAGCCAAAACTTTTTCCCCGTTCATCTAAATATATATCCATTTCAATATATATTCATAAAAAATTTACACAACATAGACTGAACATAGACTCAAAAAAAAATTGCGGTCTTAACCACATGTCATAACTAGCATTATGTGATGATTTATCAAAATTTTAAAACCATATTATCATTATAATTAGTGGAAATTTTAGTTCTTTTAATAAACATCACCATTATAGACGGCTCATGATATAGTGGGGTTATTATATCATAGATCATAGAACAATACCAAGGAACTATTTTTAATCCTTAGATATCAATGACATTCATACGATCAAAAAGAGCGAACTCTCTTCCTGTCTGCTAAATCCAAAAACGACAATCATGATCACTCGTATGCGTAGTAAAATGTAAAAGAGATTATAAATAAGTTTAAAAAAAATCTGTTTAAAATCTGTTTTTCCAATAATCAGCTGTCGCCCCCATATGAACAACTCTCAGAAATTGAGAAACTTTTACGAGCTGAGGACTAACGAGGTCTTACCTTTTAACGTATGATTCCTAACACGGTTGCAGAATCATCCCAGGTCCAACCAGATCGTGTGTCGGGCGCACTACCATCGCGACCAATTCCACAACAAATAATAATAGATTTAAAAAAAAACGAATGAGATTATAAAACACCATCAAATAATAAATTTCACTTGAGTGATTAGGGTCATTTTTTTTTCGGACAAATCTGATCTCGAGAGACAAACTTCTTGCAGCATTTTATCCTTCAGTTGAGATTATGGTAGTATTATGGTGCATCTGTGATTTATAAAAACACAAATATTTCTATTCTTCACTTTTCAACCATATATTGCAGATCTCATACTGGAACTTTTTCTAATTTTCAAAGAATATGATTTCATTTGGTTTGCAAATAAATGACACTGTTCTCACTATAAATCCATTTCATTTCTAAAGTTGAAGATAAAACGACAATTATTTGTCAATCTGAAGTAGTATATTCAACTCCTTGTGTACATTGTGATGAAACTCAAATGAGTCAATCATCCAGAATTTTCATAAAAGTCTCAGATTGATTGCAGTAAGCAGAAAACATTGTATGTAGGGGTGCGACAGCTGGTTATCGGAAAAACATTCTCTCTCTCAATATAATGATTATACTCGCAGCTTTCGATAAAGCTGAGAGTATAATCATTATATTGAATACAACGTGGAATTTTTTTTGCAGTTAATAACATTCTAAAATATATTTGGATTGCTTGTGACCTGACTTTCCACTTCTTGCACATAGGAGGCATACACGGTTGTGATCTTAGGTTTAATATTTGCTCTGATATTCTTGAATGTTTGAAAATAATTGATAGTTTTGAACTTTTTGTAGTTTTGATGAGAGGAAATTTTCAAATTTATATCATTAATGATTTCTTTTTTATAATGGTAATAGGTTGAAATACTTTCACCGAAAACTTGGTAAAGAGTGGAGTATAAGAAATGGCAAGCTTCATTCAAATAACGTATTTGAATTATTGAATTCGAAATTGATTCGATTTTGATGCGAAGTTGATAAAAATAGAGAAGGAAGAGTGCAAAATAGTTGAGTATTTGAAATTAAGAGGCAAAAAGTTGATCATGAATGAAACAAACAGTTGTACAGGGTGGATATGGCATTGTTCTGGTGCATGAAAGTGTTGTTCATCTGAGGCAGAAATGGGAATTTGCAGTAAGTGTTATGAAAATGTGCCAAATGATGAAGACCGTGTAATATGTGACAGTTGCGGAAAAATTTTTCACTATAATTCCAAGGCTATGAAAAACTGCTAATTTATGTTTAAAGCGAATTGGTTGTGGAGGTTGATAAGGGCGTTCTGGGTGGAATTCCTACACCATAATCATACCATAACGTTGTTATGGTGTAGGTTAGGATAACTTACCTGGGTAGCTTGGGAGGCTGATTGCTCTGTAGGATTCAGGTTTGGTGTGTTTTTCGTGGGGTTTGGAAATTATTATGGTGTGTGCCAACCAGAACGGTTGGAAAGGAAGAAACATGAGAGGGTTTGTTAGTCTTGATGCTCGACTGAGTTTGGGCCAGGGAGTTATTTCTATGACATTGAAATTCTTTCAAGGGTTCTTACCGGGTTCAGTGAACTGAATATCGATCTACTCATAGAAATTACCGCTTTATTATAAGTAACTTCGTTTCAGCCATGCATGAAAAAGGTTGATAATATCTTTTGGGAGAATTTTTATATCAGGATAAGCATTCAGATAGTGGATAAAAGACAGCATCAAAGTTGAGAATATATTGTCGGGTCTCGCGTGTCTTTCCCCAATATTTGTAATCATTTCTGTGGAGTTCTTTACGTAAGAATCTGTATTTTTGCATGCTGTCGTAGAAGCGTAGCAAAGTGTTTGGTCAAGTGGTCGTTTGAACAACCTGAAGCACTAACAATTGAACAATTGGTGTAAGCTTTATTTCGGGTTTGAATATTTTTGGTAGTCCACAGAATCGGGGGAAACAGCTTCCTTTCTAATAACTTCATTTTATGACAGAACATCGATCATATCAGATTCTGGAAAAAATTCCACAGTACGAGGGCTCTCGAACTCAACGAAATATACTGATGTGACTTGTGAAGTGGCATCATTTTTTGTCAGAAGATGAGCATTCGAAAGGAACAATATTGCTCTCGCAGAAGGGCAATCGCAGCGTAGAGGAGCATATTTTTCCCAACGAGTCTATATGTGAAGATTCGACAAAAGTTGTCGTCGAATTTGGTTGCAAGATTTGGAAGAAACATTATAACAGACTGTTCTTCGAAGTTATGACGAATTATGATCCCATACTCAATATTCTGCTATAATAAGTAATCACAGTTATGAAGTTGTCAAAGCGACCGGTAAACTTTAGACAGTCACCTGACTTGAAACTGTCACATTAATCCGTTAAAAAGTAAATTATGTTCAACAATATTTATTTTTCCCCAATTGAGAGATGTAACTAGTCCCCATATTCTAAAAACAACCTATTTTTCTCTTTTTCACTCTTCCATTAGCTATAGTGTAGTTCTCTGGGGAAGTTTTATGGGAGCTGTGAATATTTTTAAGATTCAAAAGAGAGCTATACGAATCATCAGTCACTCTAATTATACAGAACATTGCCAACATCTTTACAGGGAACTTGAGATAATGCCATTACGTACATTATACATATTTGTAGTTTTACGAAATTCACAAAAAATCGAGTTCTTTGATCAG
>WOGO01006049.1:0-12011 GCA_015342085.1 Leptinotarsa defecta
AAATTCGAAAAGAAACAGCGGTGGATCCAGTCCTCAGTAAAGTAATGTTATTTGTCAGGAATGGTTGGCCCAGAAAATGCCCTAGAGAAGATTATAAACCATTTTTTATGAAAAAAATTAAATAACAATAGAACAGAATTGCCTCATGTGGGGTTATCACATACTAGTACTAAAAAATATTGGAATTCAATACTAAATGAGTTACACGTTGCACATATGGGTATTGTTAAGATGAAACTTTAGCTCGGGCTTATATGTGGTGGCCTTTGATTAACAGTCAAATTGAAAATATGGCCCAGTCTTGTGAAATTTGCTGTAGATTAGCTCCTTATGTTACAAAAACACCTTTGTCTGTATGGAAATGGCCAACTAATCCGTGGACCAGGCTACATGCGGATTTTTTTGGGCCATATTTCAATAAAAATCTTTTAGTCATCGAAGACGCTATATCTAAGTGGATCGAGGGCTTCGAAATGTCAAATATCACATCTTTGAATACTTTAAAGGTGTTTCGGGAATTATTTGTGAGATATGGATAACCAAAAGAAATTTGTACGGATAATGAAAAAACATTCACAAGTTTTGAATTCCAACGTTTTTTAAAGCAAAGCGGTATCAAACATCTTACAAGGGCACCTTACCACCCATCTACAAATGGACAAGCAGAAAGTGCGGTGAAAATTGTCAAAAATGCTATTATTAAAAGTAAAACTGAGGATCCAAGGTTAGACGCCCACTTAATAATCAATAGATTTTTATTTCAATATCGTAACACCCCACTCTCGACCACGGGAGAAACACCTTCTAAATTGCTTTTTGGTAGAAGTTTAAGAACTAAATTTGATTTACTGTTACCTTCTGTGGAAGCCGTAGTGAAATCTAAACAAAATTATCAAACAAAATATTATGGACATAAAAAATATGTGAACTATGAGATAAATGATTTGGTATATGCACGAGATTATCGTGAAAATGTTCAAAAGTGGTGTCATGGTAAAATTAAAGAAATATTGGGCAGAAAAACTTTCCTGATAGAAACCGATTGTGGATTGACATGGAAAAGACATATGAATCAATTAAAAAAAGATTATTCAGACGAAGAATATTCAAATACAATATCTAAAACAAATAATGTTTCTTTCACTCCACGATCAGCTTTAAAAGAAAATATTGTAGATTGGAAGGGAAAAACGGGGACTCACAGTAGTGAACAGTTAGTGAATACGGAAGGTGATGAAACTGATAATGGTAGATCTCTGAGACCCCGTGATAAAATTAGGGCACGTGAGCGATTAATTATGGCAAATTAATCCTGGGTAGCCTAATGTTTGTTGTTAGTTATTGCAAATTATTACTGTATAGTGTAATGTTTCAACTTAGGTAAAGGGGTGTCATATATTAATAATAAAACATAGTTGTTAGTTTCCAGTCCTGTATATTAAGATCTTTTTGTACACGAATTTTTTTCATGTAGACTTGCTCTAAAAACGCAGCCGAGTACTTACAGTTGTTGGAGATACAATAAAGTGGTACCATATAGGAAATATCATTTTTATTTGCACGATAACATAAAGAAACATGGTGAGAATATAATAAGTGATATAATGAGATCTAGCGCCAACATCACAACCATAGCGATGAAGTCAAAAAAACTATGCTGCAATGGTTGTCCAATCCGTAGGAAACCTTCTTTGAAGATGAAAGTGCCTCAGTAATAGTAGGGACTATGTTTGAATATAGGATAAGGTCCACGGTGGCATGTTTTGCTACCGTGGACCAGCCTACCCAAGCTAAGGTGTACGGAATCGTGCCGACAGCTTACTATTTGTCAGTATTGGCAACACTGCGAGAACGAGTTCTTAAGAAACGGCCTGAGTTGTGGAAGAACAACGCGTGGAGTTCGAACCAGGACAACGCACCTGCCCGTAACGCGCTATCTGTGAAGTGGTATTTGGCCGATAAACGCACTTCAGTGCTCGAATACAGGCCGTGCTTGCCAGATTTGGCACCGTGCTACATTTTTTTTTTGAAGATGAAATCTGCTTTGGAAGGGACCCGATTCGAGTCGATGGAAGCGGTAAAGCCAGAAACGGAAGATCTCCTGAAGGCCCTCACCAAAGAAGACTTCCAGCGCTGCTTCGATCAATGGAATAAACGTATGGAAAAATGTTTGTGGCAGTGGAAGGGGGGTATATTGAAGCGGAGTATTCGAATGTAGAATAATTTTTATAATTAAAGCCTTTTTCGTAACCAGTCTCGTTATTTAATAGCCGGACCTCGTATACCCATATAAAGGTAAAAACAGATATGTGGTTTTCAAAACTGAAACAGTAGTGGTTATGATGAATATATAAAAATGAATTGTATAACTGAATATTTATGAAATAATATCAATTTTCTAGAACTGGTGAATGACGAGTCGGTCTGTGAGATATAAATATTCTTCAAACATTTTTTTCATCAAACTCAATGAGTGTATTCAATGGATATATAATTTGTATGTAACTGACAATAGGATGAACACGTATTGTGAATGTGTTTCATCGGTTTCAGAATGTGTTTATTTTTAGGAGTGTGTGAGTAATCAAATCATACGTTGTCTTAGATTTAATATATTTGATTCTCTGAATTGATCATTCGTCAAATTTGCATGTTTGTAATTATAAATCATTATAAGTATCTTTTTCTATAGTAACTCGAGTTTTTCAAATGAGTTATTGCTACCGCTCCCCAGGAAAAAACACTCTTGCGAGAATATATGGTTGATTAATAATTTTTACTTCTTTAGGTTTTTCAGATTATTGTATAATCACTTCTGCCAATTCATCGTACTCACTTATTTTCCCAATAGGAGTTTCAGTTGCACTATAGGATGTGATATGTTTTTTTGGTATTTGAGAGAGAGGGTAGCAGTCATATTTCATTGAGGTCTCCAGTTGTTAGGCTGTCTATACTTCTCCGTTTATTATAATCTTATGTTTGTGGATTTTTGCGGAATTTTATTTTTCTCTCGTAATTTGCTTCAGCAAAACTCAACACGCCTCCCTAACCTTTTTTGTAGAGTATTGGATGATCAGTATTCGCAATTTTCTTCTGAGGCGATATGTGTTATGTATCTTGACGTCATCAAGATCAACTTACGGTTTATCATTGACTACTTTGTTCACTTCATCTTTTAAGCTATCATGGGAGGCCATTATTCATCCCTCAGTTTGCAACATCGGCTCACTTGGCCGGAGAAAAACAAAAATTTAGTTCTTGGAATTGCCAAAGTCTTTTATGTTTTTGAATAATACCTTTAGTATCACCCATGCTCATAAAGCTGCAAAATTGATCTGATCTGTTTGGTTTCAGTATGGACTCTTTGCTAAACGGGCGCCAACTCGATAAGAGCCATGGAGAAGAAATGCTTCGACTTTTGCTTTTATACGTACCGTGTAGGGTATACAAGCTCTTGATTGGTTCACAGGCTGAACTCAAAATCATTTCAATATGTAGATATGCCAAAATGAAGAATCTCCGACTACCAATTTGTCGGGAGCATATAACTATGGAAAGAACAATTCAAGAAGCATACTCTTATGTAACTGCATCATTTTTCTGGTCTTCTCGTCGAGTTGGTGAAGCTTCTTCCGACACTACTCTACTAGTCAAAAGGAGTGAAGTGAGATCAGAACAGCAAGTAGTTCCAATGATCATATCTGTGGCAGTTTACGCTGACGGAGTTCTTCATTGCCATAACCCATTGGAAGAAGCGCTTCTCGACTCTTTGACATCCACATGGCATAGAATGCTTTCATCTTGGAGCTGCATATGAAATCTTTCAGATGAAACATCGTACATTCATCTCTTTCAGATTGGATATCTACAGTATATATGTACTCTAATGGCAATAGAAGGTGCTGAGAGAGTCATCCTGGGATATACCCATTCTGAAGGTAATTTGATCTCTTCAAACTCTAGTTTGACCTATGGTGAAGCGAAATCAGTTGTTCAAGGTAGCTACACTACTCATCTGGTACTTCAAAACATCTGAGTAACGCGCGTTAAGTGAAATACAAGAATCTTGTGCCCTGAGCAGATAGGATAAATGTCATGTCATCCATCTGTTTGTATTCAACTGTAGTACGGCCAACCAATATGATCTTGGGGGTTCGATAGTAGAAAGGGCATCATTCAACGAAGGACTACAATGATCAGAACAATAATTTCAAGAGAGCGGATTGAATTGAGTCTGTGGAGGGTATAAATGATATCATACCACCAAATAGTCCAATTATCAAAACATTTATTTTGAAAAAGTGTTTTAGTTAGAGTTTGGCGAGTTAAAAAGTGAAGTCTCAATATTCCACATCTTTTCTCGTCATTCAAGGATGATATTCGTCTCATAGGGTGCTGTAAACTCTTCGACGTACATGTTCTACTTTGATGGTTGGGGATCATATCAGGTTCAACAGCTTGTATCAAATTGAGGGTGAGAAAAGAAAAGTTTCAAATGAATTGGTATATTTCATTTCCCGCATCAAATTCCATATTCCCTGAAGCTACGACTCATCTGAAGAGCATCACCAAGCAGTTCACTCAATAAATCATCAGCAATAGTGATATATTTTCGAGCTCAGAAACGTTCACTCTGAGTAGACGTAGAGGAACCAAGAAAAAACTAAAAACTAACCAATCACTTCGAATAGTTAATATCGATATTGTATCCAGAATTTCGAATATCGTTTTGATTTAATGGTAGATAGAAACCACCATCAATCAATAGTTTCTATCAGCCGGTGATGGAAAATGAATAACTTCAATAGATGGAAGCTCCCGTGATGCCGCGTTATGCCAATAGATGAGAACTAACCACCGACATGAGACTTTTGGCCCAATAGATGGTTTCAGGGACATTTGATTGCCATAGAAGATAGAATGATCTCTGTAGCTTTGATTTGACTTTTTGCTGAACAGGTTTCACAATGAATTATTTGAGTGTGGAAGTAGCGGACTCAGAAGTCGAGGGTTTCAATCAGTGACGTAGTTAAAGGGGGGTTGGGAACAATTTTTCCCGGAATTTTAAGACTTCATGAAAAATTAATCAGGCATGGAGTAGGTGGAAGAAAGAAAAGTTATCATTACTCTTGTCTACAAACATTAAATTATCATACCATTGTTGGTTTTTCCTTTTGTTTAAATCATAAATTATCAAACGATACATTTGAGCTTGGCCGCTCGGGTAGTGTAATGACGGTGTTTGTATAGCTGGCCGAATTTCAACTGGACTGTTACAGTTAGTCTAGTTCACCCGCCAGCCGCTAGTGGAAATAGGAGATAACTATTGTAACTTATAGCAGTATTTTGTTGAATTCATTCTTGTAATTTCAAACGTTATAAATATATTTCAACTGTTTAATCTGTTCTGTTTAAAGTATGTTTTCCCGTTAACCAGCTGTCGCATCCCTACGAAAGACAACTCTCAGCAGTCTAAACTTTTGCCAGCTGAGGATTAACGAGGTCCTACCTTTTAATGTGTGATTCCTAACACGGGTTGGACGATAGCAAGTGGAAATCTATCGTTCAGACTAGGGTCTGAACATGGCAGTCAATTCGAATGAAAACAAAGCACCCACGTCGAACCGCCTAAAATATTGCTCTCTACTGTTGTTTCTCTAGCCTTACCCATCTATTTGAAAGAGTTTGAAGCTCTGGACAAATTACAGCATTATATTTATGTTCATTTGGATGAAACAAAATTACATACCTACTTTGCTTCATCATAAAAGAAATAAAAATATTTAAAAATTATGAAACTTAAAAAGGATTTTTTTGAAATATGAAATTTCTTCTATTATGAAAAGTGTTAAAATTGGTTCAAACCCTTTATTTAGTATCCTTTTTTTGTCCTGGGGAAACCCCTGAACATCCCTGGTTTTGGACCTACCAAACGAAATTCAAAATTTGATCCCCAAAATCCATGTCTGTATAAGAATACAACCCAATATTTTTCTCAAGTGACTGTTCTTACCGGCTGAGTGATGAGAGAAGCCTATTGACTGTCCTTCATTCCACCCTACATTTGTTATGTGCAGTGTACTTTCATATAGTTCACATATTTTGGTTGAAAAAACAACTGTATGGTGGAGTGTTGGTCACCTGTATGAGTGTTTATAATCATAACAAAGTTCATCGATATTTTGGTCGATCATCATTATTAGTATTACACATGTGCATGTGAAAATTGAAACCAACTCATGAGCATGAACACATATTAACACAAACACATACCCACAACTACACACACACGTACTCCGACTCATATACATCTAGAGGTAAACATAACCCGAACAATCAACTTCTGTCCATCAATATACCCTCTGCCATACCGTTCACATTCATACAACAAAAACAAATACACTGGCGTTTAAATGATTATCTTGTGACAGCATTGGCAGTCTGCACCAATCGCAATTATTTGGCTTCAATATTTAAACACTGACCCTATTAGATATCTCACTTTTAAACCACTTCTGATCAGGATTATTATATCACAAATTCAGCGAAAGTTGAACGGTGAAAAATTCATATTTTTTCAGCTGTGCCTACATGAAACGGCAAAAATTCTAAAAGAGATCGACAAAAGTCTTGCGTATAATTCTCAAAGAAACTTATTTTAATCAATTGAAAGTAGTCGTGAGAAGAAGGTGTGACACAATTAGTCGCTGTTAACACACTTAGCATCTTTTGTGAGACTGTAATGACACAATCAAAGTGGTAATTGATTTGTCAGATGCCAGCCTTCGTTTCAAATAGAGATGAAAGCATCAGCCATTGATCTATATGGATAGATAATTTGGGCTGAAAAATGAATTTCGAAATCACATATTTCAATCCATGAATTAGGAAGCTTTCAAGAATTAACCGAAAACATATTGATTTCTGTTCAACAATAATTGGTTGCCCCCTTTATTTCATTTTTCATTGACAATGATTAACTTATTGTTACCGAAATAAACGAGTTCAATACTTCAAGCAAAAAATAATATTGTGATTTCGAGAAAACCGCAGCTGCTGTTGAATTTTTAAGTTTCATATACAAGTTGACAAGTGGGTTAGCTTAGGTTGGGATCAGAGTGAGTAAGTCCATTCGACCCTCCACCGCAACTCATAAGGCTTTATTGTGGTTCTCGCCTATTCACACTCGACCAAATAAACCCAGCTTCTTAACGAGGCCGATTAGTTTGTATGGTGAGTGATCTTTCAGGTCAGATGGTAAGAGTACGGCTCTGCGAAACTCTAAAAACCTGATTTGGTCTCCAATGGGGTAGGCACAAAGTAAGTGTCCTGCTGTTTCATCATTTTCCAAACAGAGGCGACACACACTGTCTTCCGACAGTCCCAGTCTCTACATAGGATGATTTAAATGACAGTGACTTGCAAGAAGGCATGTTAGACATCGTAGTTCATCCCTACTGTGGTCCAACAACTGTTTGGTATCAATCTTCGACTGGTGAATAAACGCCTTGGAGTGAACTAATCGTGAAAGATTCTTCCAGAAGTTCATAAATCTTCTTGCCATCCAGGTGTTCAATCTTTGTTTCCTTTGCAAGGAAATCAGGAGCCTCATTGCCTTCCAGGCCAGTATGCTCAGGAATCCCGACCAGAGACAATCTGTTGAGTCTTCCTATCGAGGAGAGTTCTTCTTGTCAATTTGCTACCAATTTAGACATTGCTCGGTAGGAGCCAAGAGCTTCCAACGCCGCTTGACTGTCTGAGAATATTTTTATTGACTTGTGTATGAGGTTGGATTCTTCCAATCTCTCCGCACACAATCGATAGCGTAAATTTTTACGTGAAATACAGTCGCATGGGTTCTTAGGTAGGTTGACATCTCTGTCCTGGGTCTGCGACTGAAAACACCTGCACCAGAACCGAAAGGTGTTTTTAATCCATCTGGGAACCAACAACTGTCTGCTCTTAATAATTCCTTCTTCTGGAGAATCCAGTCCTCTCTACTTGGGAACGGTACTTTATAAGTACTTTATAAGTTGACAGTTGGAGGCACAGAATGCTGTGACTTACAGTACCTACCAACAGTCTGTTGCATTCTGTATTAAATTGATTTGTGTAATTGGCAATGTGCACCCATGGGTACTGCCTGTGATATTTTGTCTGTAAAATGTTTTCGAATATTTTTTAGAATTGATTGTTCAGGCTTGTTCAATTTCATTGCATAAAAATGATCCTACAAAAAACTGCAGATCTATAAAAATTGGTAAAATAAATTAGTATATCATCTTCATAGAAGCAACACGGAGATTTTCTGAAATCAAAATATCTCTCACCGTATTCTTTCTGTGTGAAGTACTTGAGTTGATCGAAATACAAAGAAACTTTCCTAGCACTGTGACTGTGTATTGATGATGTGGTGCTGCAGGTTTTTCCGGGTTTTCCTGCAGCTGAAAAAGCAAAAACGCCACTGGAATCGATGAAGTCGCCCCGGAGCGCCAATTAATTTTGATTGTTCCATAATTTTATGATTTGTATTTCTTTCTTCTTTAATATTTCCAGTATTCCTTCATCTGAAATCACTGTATAATTCAGAGTTTCTCCGCTAAAAAATTATACAAAGCATCCGTCCTGCTGAAAAATAGTTTGACGTCTGGAAAAGAATTCATGAGCTCTATCCGCCATGAATTCTACTTATATTATACATTTTTCACGAGAACACTCAAATATCATCGCGTCCATCATACGAAAGCATGCATTCTGACTTTGCTTATGCTACACAGACTTTCAGTAGCTAAATCCTAATTGGGTTCATGTTATTTTTCCATTTCCAGTATATGAACTCAGAGCAAGACTGTAATTTTTTCCATTTCATTGAAGTTACAATACCCACATAGAAATGTAAGGGCTCTCATATAATATTGGATATTCAGGACATTGCTACCAGTAAGGTTTACGGAAAGAGTGTGAACTATCACTGTGGATAACTTTGAAGATATCGTGTGATAATGTGCGAAACAGGTATGTTATAACTCGTTTCTCGATCTTCTCTATCCATACACGAGGTGATACGGATACAAGATCAATGTCAATGCTCACTTTTGCTGAATCGACATCCGGCAATACGCAGTTTTCCAAAACAATGACACAATAAATACCTTCATTTTCTTTTATCATTTTGGAATATGTAATTTTCCAATCAATAACGTTCTGCGGAATAATTTAGTTAAAAGTCACTGTTACTCTGTTACTTTCGAATTATAATTAAAGTTACATAAATATTATATCAGTTATATTTATAGTCAGTTTCTGTTCAATTGTAACTCAAGGGAATATAATACTGTTTTCCTTTCTCATAATGAATATTTTTTGAAAACTCATATTTCCAAAGGAATATTTCATTTCTGAATCAATGAAGTTATCAATCCGTGTTAGGAATCACACGTTGAAAGGTAAAACTTCGTTAGTCCTTAGCTCACACAAGTTCGTCTTCTGAAGGTTGTCGTTCGTAGGGGTGCGACAAATGGTCGATAGAAAAACATATTTTTTCATATAAAATTTTTTTGAAAGTATTTGACAATATTTCTTGATGAATTCTGTTCTGTTCTGAATTCCATTGATAAATGAAATTGGTATCAATACATGAAATATCAGTTATATTAAGCAATAAAACATGAAATTGCAATACAATAAATAATAATAAAATAATCAAGAATTAAAAAATGAAATGACTACAGTGTAAAAAAAAATAAAAGTAAGCAAAAAAATGAAGTAAGCAAATAAATGAAGAACAAAGTTATTTCACGACGTTTCGATTGTTAGTATCCATAATCTTCTTCGGGTGATGACTGAACTATTCCTCCGAAAGATGACTATTTATAGGTTATACGTTCGCTTTCACCTATTCCCTCTTTCCCCTCTTCGCTTCACCGGTTTAGCAGGAGTTTGCCTTTTGGGGGTCAAATTTTGATTTTCTCATTTAGATCCTACCATGAATTTATTTATGTCATTGTGTCAACGCACATCCACTTCTAACTTCAGTCAAACGGTCTATGGTGCAGAAACTGGAAATTATAAATGAATTATAAATAGTCTCGAAGTTACACGAATGAGTCATTTGTCATCCGAGGTGAAGTTACTTCGAAGAAATGAATAAGTCTTCCAAACAATTTTGAATACAGTGACTTGTATATCTCATGATTTTTTTAAAAGTCCCACTATGGATTATGCTGAGTATGCATGTACGGTTTTTGTAACAATATAAGATGAAAAGATGTTTCATGAAAACTATTTGTTTTTCGAAATAAAAATTGTATGATGATTGAATACATCATTCTCTGAATCCTGAGATTGCAGAATGAGTGTACAACCATATGAATAGTTGCTGACTTCGAAGTGACGTAACCAGATATATGAAATGCGGAACCGGCAAGAATTTACTATTCAGTTCGTTATCAGATGTTTCTGTATGAGTGGTTTATAAATTCCAATATATTCCTGTCTCTGGTTATGTTGTGAAAATATAAAGGATGAAAAATCTCAAAGGACTATATAGTACAGGGGTTCATTTAGTCAACTAGAAATGTGCCAAACACCTTGTTTGTAAATGGTACCAAAAATGAAAAATTCAACAGAGATTTGCGAATAGATATGTGAAAAAAGTGATCAGGAGAACAAACTTAATTTTGCGCAAGTAATTTTATACAATGCATTGTTGCATTTAGGATATACTGTTGAAAAATGATGGACCGGACTATTTATACAAAAAAAATCAATAATCTTATCGATTCTTGAAAAAAGGTCCAATGAAGGATATTCTATTAATATTCATGTTATAATTTCAAATTAAAACTCAAACATTTTCTTTTATGATGTCAATGGGTTTCTCAATGGTTCTCTTACTTTTCAGAACAACTCAATTATACAAATTTTGACCTAATTTTAATGACTGTCAGATTTTTATTGTGCGACATCATCTCCTTTTCTAAGTTCTTTTGTACCTATTATTTTTGTAATTGTTTTATGTACAACTTTAAATGACTTGTGTGAACACTCTTGTATCCTGGCACCAATAAAGACTCATTTGAATTTGAATTTGAATACATTCAAGGACAATTGTACGTATTACGGACATACATCAGTATCCATTAGATATCCTGAGTATATCTTAGTAGATTCTAAACATTTCATGACGCTACGTTCCATTGTATAATTCCGATACACGAACGCCCATCCCCGTCGTTATAATTCTCCATTGATTTGTCTTCTAGATACCTCTTTTCATAATAATTCAATCGATGAAATCTTGACAATGAAGTAGTATATTGGATTATCTATATGAAATAATGAAAACACGACTTGTGAGTGACATAAGTATATCATATTAATTTACAATTGAAAAAATTCTGGAAGTTGCTGTATATGACTAATTATTACATCACGTTATTAAAAATTCAATTTTGATAGATAATCAATCGAGTTTTCGTAAAAACTTCTCATGTGAAACAGAAATATGTTATTGCTGTATTTTTTGACTTGAAAAGAGCTTTTGAGACAATTGATAGAGAAATTATGTTGCTCAGTATGGGATTGATGGAAAGGTGTTAGAATGTTTCAGTGATTATTTGAACAATAGAAAACAGAAAGTCTGTTTTAAAGATGCACTATCGGATCAAAAAAAAATTGATGTAGGTGTTCCCCAAGTTAGCGTTCTGGGCCCACTTCTGTTTGTTTTATATTTGAACGATATTGAACTTTTTATTGAATCTGAGTTCATAAACCTATTTGCTGATGATACGTTGCATATGTGTAACGATATGAATTTAGATAGAGCTATTCATGAAATGGATAGAATTTTAGGAGCGGTAAATTAATATTTATGCACTAACAAATTGAAGTTAAACGTAACAAAAACAATGATATTCACTACGGAATATGAATATAATTCTCTAGATATCAACGGTATAAATCTCAATATCAATAACGAAAAAATTGAAGTTGTGTCATCAGTCAAATAC
>WOGO01006050.1:0-12011 GCA_015342085.1 Leptinotarsa defecta
TAAATCTGTTGGATTACTTTATGTGGGGTCATCTGAAGAATGTTGCTTATAAAACGAAACCAGCAAATATTCATGAATTAAACGAGAGAATTCGAACAGAAATAAATAATATTTCCCAAGAAATCATAAACAAGGTTCAACAAGAATTTATTCAACGTTTAGGTTACTATCAAATACAGCAAGGACTTACAGTTCGAACATTTAAAATAAAGTCATGTATTTATTACTGGATTAAATTTCCCATTGTTAAATTAATCATTAGAAAAAAATAGAAAATGATTAATTAATTTCTACTTTTATTAGATATCAATTAAATTAATTTTCTAAGCGCACATCTTTCAAATTCTGTTAGACCCCAAGTATTATACCTTTTCGGAATCAGCTCGTTACGGATCATCCAAGACTAAACCAAATACAGGGTGTTGCATTTAAAAAAATTACCGATAACGTCATCACATTAATATGGATCACCCTGTACGATGCAATTTTGTTGTAAAATGTAGAATAATAAAAAAATCGACGTGTTTCAGGTTTTTGTAAAACGACCTTTGATTTTGGAAATATCGATTTTATTCCATACTTTGCGAACACACTGTATATTTATCCAGCACCCTCACTTTCACATTTATATAATCGAGATTATATATTTTATATTCAGAAGATAACACGGCAAGTTTGTATACAAGAAGAAGTGTTTTATGTTTGTAAACCTCTCTAAAGGTTATTTTTGACGGAAACAGTATACCGAGCGTATGTAAAGTTGACCAAATAACAAAAGAATTCGTTGATTTCTCACCGGAATATACAATTAAACATGTATTCATAAAATTCATCATAGGTCTCCGAACTACACGGGTATTGATGAACTTATGCCACGGTGAACTATCGAGGAATTTTTATTTGTATGAAATCGTATTTCAATTTGGCTTTTTCTGTTTGGAAAAAATTAGGAATCGTGAGTACATATTTTCAGTGTTTCTTAGTTATTTATTCCTTGTAATCTCATGCGAGCTAAGTGTGAACGAGGTCCTATCTTTTAACGTACGATTACTAGTCGTGCTTGCTTGTCAACTGTAGATATCGTTCAAAATCACAACGAGGAGACTGATATTGATAAAATGAAGCAAAGTTGTTCTTTAAATTTGTAAAAACTCTTCGTTCAGGTGATATATTTTTATCTTATGTACCTCAGTTTCATCACACGTAACTGGTTATCGAAAAGTCGGTCTGTTAAATAACTCTCTGACATTCAACCGTTCGATTTTTTAGGATTGCCAAATAAACAATGAAACTCCAAAATATGTAATAAATATAATCCATAATTCGTTCTATAGTGCCATATAACAATAAAATACCTCTAGTAATCAGTTATTACTGTCGTATCTAGAACAAATTCGTCAATAAAAGTATCGATTGACGGCATGGGCTTTCTGAATTTGGAACGATACACTTTCACTCAAAATAACGTTGATTTAATGATATCAGAGATTGCCTCTCACGCTCACAGACTGTCCTATAAAGGTGAATTATGTAACCAGTGCTACAGGGTGATTTCTGTTTAACGATAAATCAACCAAAACCGTGTATCCATCAGGGGCGATTCGCCTTCTCTCGAAGAGTCCAATAAATTTCAAAACGAGGTTGTCGGAACATAAAAGAAGTTTTGAGATAAAGAAAAGTAATTCCACCTATGCTTGCCAACTTTTAGAGAATAACCACGATTTCAACATGGAATACGACATATTTCACACAAAAGTAAAGGACAGGAATTAAACCTGTTAGAATCATATCAGTAAACGCAAATATTCACTTTTTTCTCAAAAACGACCAAAAAGAAATTATATGTTCACCCATTATCAAACTTGTTTTCATTAAATGCCAATTATTATCATATTTACAAATAACTTTTCCTACAAGTACTATTATAATTAATTGTTCTTTCAAAATCAACCTGTTTTGCAAGAACCAGTCATTCTTCTAATTCACTTTTGATATAAATGACCAATATTGTACCTGTTTTCCTAAAATAAAATTGTATCGTGATTGTTTTTTCAAAATCTACCTGTGTCACCAAATTTAATGATTTGTCTATGGGTTTTGTCATTGCTTACTGTTATATAAAAGACATCGTAGAGTAGTTTGATCTACCAGTAACTGATGAAGCTGCCGTGTGGCAAAACGCCTCTCAAATAAAATTTATTGTGAAAATTTTATAATTATCATGGATATTTGATTGTATATTTCAACTCAATAGTATATTTTTTCATTGCATTTTACACTCTATTACTATTTAAAAAAATAAAAAGTAATATCTGTCTAGTAATAGTAAGGAAAGTTATTTAAAATGGAATATTTCTTCCAGTTTAAAATGAAAACTCATCATTGTCTCATGATTTTTCTTTGATTTCTGAAAAGGATCCTATTTAGATGTAAAAATAGCAACTACGTATGTAACATCAGTCAAGGAAAGTTTCGTTGTGCCTACCCATGCCATGGAACTCAAAGAGATTATAATTTCGAGTTCTATGTAGCAACACAGAAATCATGAAATTTTCAGTTCTGTGAATTTTCACTATCTTTGAGTATGTTCATCGTACTGCTTTTTATTTTTTGATGTCTTCTATAACGAAGGATGTTTCGTTTTTCATAGTTGTTGACGAAACGCATGGACATCTCGTAATCAGTTTTGAAACTGATCATAATTGATTAGTGAGGCATACGCAACAATTTTGAAAGTGTCACTGTATATGCCAAAATTAAAAAAAGGTTATCTGAACATTATTCTCACCACATAATAATTATCCCACAACGTATACTATGATAATCATATATAGAGATTGCTTTTGTGGGGTAAGTAAATATGTTTTGTTTCACCCAACCAGTATTTTTTGTATAAAGTGTAGGTTCAAGTCCTCACAATTATAAGTAAAGTGACAACGTGCTATACCATGCTAATATTAAAGAACCCACATGCATCATGTTTCTGTAATGCTGTCCTTTTTCAAACGTGGTCGTGGCAAATTTCTTAGATTTTGAGACCAGGTGAACGTTTACACGAAGTTTATGAAATTAACCCCGAATCATAAAACGGTGAATTAAGAAGATGAAAACAGTTAGGTTAGGTTGTTAGAAGCCTTTCTTTTCGTTTCTTTTCGTTTGCCGACTTATGCTGGATTATCCATGATAATAAAACAATAATTAACTTTATCAAAGACTATACCTCAGTTGAACTGAGGAAGCTACTATGTAGCGTAGCGAAACTGGTATTAATCTTCAACAAGTGACAGATTAGTGTAATGATAATTTATATCGGATTAATGGGAGGCGAAAAATGATGAATCACGTGTTTTGAAGATTTTACAATTGCATTTTTTACTTCGTATTCTACCAAAACTTGTACGTTTTAAGTTTATGCATTTCAGTTATTTTCCAAGGTCATAAATTCGATGATATCAATGTGTTTTCCATTAATCGTTGTTTATAGTTTGTATCATTTTTTTAATGCGCATTTATTTTAGACATGCATTGCATGAAATCTATCGACATGCAATATTTAAAAGGCTATGAATTATCTTCAATTTTCAAAGTATCGCGTGCTGAATATTTTTTGTATGACAATTTCATTATTTGTTTCGAGGCTGCACCTATGAATTATTGATTTTTGAGAACTGGCGTATCGAATATGACAATAAATAACATTTGAATGCTTTTGTCGTACTTATAAGAAAACAAAAAATTATTATTTCATTAATTCGGTACGCTATTTCGGTAATTATATCCAGTGTTTTCGTGTGGAATTGAATTATTTATTGAAATGAAACGTCTAGTTGAATTCTCAGCACAGACTACCTTTATTTTCTTTGTAGAGCATTATTACAAGATTGCGGAGGATAGTGTTCATAGCCGACAATAGATGGCGCTATAACATATATTTTGGGCTTTTCCAAAATTATTTCTTATTTGTATTCCGTTTTGCTTTCTGAAAAAGTAATGGAACCAGAACCGTAGATTTTTTGACGTCGCTCTCTCTCTCTCTCTCCCTTGCTAAAGTTTTGGATTTGCACCTGGTCCACTCAAAAAACAATTTTTCCTTGAGGAAATGTCTGCATTCCATCCGTATGCCACGAACTTGGGATTCTTGGATGACCACAACATCGACATTCATAAGTTGAAAGTAACAAAATCCTTTCAGTTATTGAAACTGACTAGCATATTTGATACTGTTATTATCGCGGATTTCCACCAAACGAAGAAAACCACAACACAACAGCAACTGTGTCGATTTTGACAAAACAAAAACTTGTCGGAATCAGAAACATTTTGAAGACTGTGTTGCAGACGACTGTTTTTGTCAAAAATGAATTGTTAAAGCTAAAACAAGTTTTTTGTTTCTGCTTTTGAAAACGAAACTAGTCGCATGCGTGGAAAATTTCGGTGGAAATCGATCTTTAGAATGGCTCATCAACACTTCGATATAAAACTCGCTAAATGTTGTTGTGCCAATATGTCAAAACCAACAGGAAATAAACAACAACTGGAGTGAATACAAAAAATATCATTTTTCCAACATATTATAAAGATAATTCGATTGTGAGATATTTTCGTCCCAGTAATGGTATTAGGTACATTCAGCTTGTGAACAAATAATAAACTACACAATACACTTGTAGGTGCACTTGAAATTTGAATTATATTTATCTCTTGTTGAACCTTGACATCCACATTGATATCATCGTGGCATATTTTAAAATGATTCTACTCGACTTGAATAATAACTTGAATGATAACCTTTCATGGAAAAATGTAAGTTGTACTATATTTTTTTCTGCAGTTAATAAACAAAAAACTGCTTTTAAAATTCCAACATATCTAACAAGAAGTGCCCGTCATCGTACTTAAAAATTAGGCAAATGAACTCGTACCAGTGTTTTGCAGACTTTTCAACCTGTCTTACGAGAAAGGGGTTTTTCCTTCTTAATCGCGCTCAGCCTCAAAAAGGGCAAAGAAAATCTTCCAAATAACTATAGGGGAACCTGTTCTACCTTGGTCAGTTTTTTTTATTTAAATTATTTATAAAATAATGTCACTATCTACGTCTGTCGAGTGTGCATACATGTGAAGATCATTTAATTTACTACATAATTCAATAATAAAACTATGTACATTTTTAAAGACTTGGGACCATTACCCACTTGAAAAGAAATGGAAAAACTGACCAAGGTACAACAGACCAGATGTACCTTGGACGGTCTCCGTTGTACCTTGGACAGAAAAGGTTCAAATCAAGATAAACACATTTATTAGCTATAATTTGTTGAAATAATATGAGTGATCATTATTTAATCATATGAGTATTTGCAAATAGCAAATAAAAACAGTTATTAACAATTAGATTTTAGTAAAAGTATTTTTTTTAAAGCATCATCTATCTATTTTGTACTCTTTATAGTCGACAATACTCTGGCTTGGAATTACGTAATTCATCCACCAAAAATGCTGTATTGAACAAAAATAAATAATAAAAAAAACTTACGAAGTTCAACAAAAATGAAAATAAAAAAACTTACGACAGTCTCAGACTTTTAGTTACTATTTTGAGATTAATTCTTACTCATATTCAATTAAACACTATTTAACAAAAATCCCACTATTTTTCAATTTCTGGAACATGATAAACTTCTCATATTGACTTGACTCTTTTTGGTAGGTTAATATTTTTCTTAATATCTTGATACGGAAACAAATTCAAATCCTCCTTTTCAGGCCATTTCCAGTTTTTTGAAGACTTCCGCATGGAATTTATCAAAACTCCCTCTTCACTCAGGAATTTTATTTTACCCACCAAGTATTCTTCTTCATAAATAAATATCACGAAGTCGTCTATCTCATAATCATAATTGACGCTACCTTCTTCAGTCGGACTATCACTGTTTTCATTTTCAGTATAAGAGTCATCAGTGTCGTGGACGGAATAGTTCGAATTCTCAGAGTCAGACTGGATCAGGACTTTTCGTTTTACGCTCTCTGTTTTATTTTGTTCCTTATTCTTGCGTATCTTTAACTTACGATCATCTTTAAGAGCTACTTTTCAACTTTGTTTAAAGCCTCAATCGCATTTTTCTCTGGTGTATCCGTTAGAATTCTAGATTTACCTTTTGGTCTACCTTTATGTGTTCCTTTTTGAGGTGCGGCTTTTGGATGTGGACGAATTATTTCAGGGGTGATAAGTTGTGAAGAACTTGGTTCAAATTTATGAGGTGTGTTAGAAATGTTGAGTAAGGACATTTCAGGTTGATCAGAGGACTCTCGGGCCAATTTTGGCCAGTCGTGCACAAGATTCTGGAAGCCAAAAATGACCAACTTCGACTACAGGTCGATTTGCTGTAACAGAAATATGGCTTTCTTGATTGTCCGTTAGAACAATAACAAGCCGCTCCTTAGAAGGTCTTGCAAATTTTATGAAATGATCCATAAACATCACGAAAGTGGCTTCATTAGACCATCCTGATGCATTGGCAGCGCCTACAGTGGCCTCTGGTGCTCCATGAATCATAAAGTCTTTAAAATTGACCCTTGAGAAGATAAGCATTGGTGGAATAAATCATCTACCGGCATTACAAGCAGCTATCATTGTAACGGTGGCTCCTCTTTCAGCGCTTGTCATGGATCCTACTTGCTTAACTCCAGTTGGTGTCAGAATTTTTGGAGAGACGTGCACGGTTGATAATCCTGTCTCATCTACATTCCAGATGTTAGCTGCTTGCAAATCTGATGGGCATTGTGACAGAGCTTTATTGTACTTATTGAACGTCAGTTCAACAGTGTGTTTATTAAATACCGACGAACGCGCCAAGCTCGTGGCTTCTGGTTTACGAAGGGAGATCTCTTCTTTGTATTGTTTCCGGAATAAACGCAGTCAGTAATCTACTGCCATTTGTTTAGAGTCTCATGTAGAAGGATATTTCATTTTATTAGCCTTTGCGAACTGGTACGCCAGTACTTTGACGTCTTTTAGAGTTAGACCAAACTGAAGGTTTGCTGCATTCTTGATGTACTCCACTAGCATTTTGTTTTGCTCTTCATTAAATACTTTTTTGAGTGCGAAATTTTCACGCAAATCGTTCACAGAAGTACCTTCTCTCATCATGTGGCGGTAGTACCGTCTTAAGGTAGTTCTGGGAATATGAAAATGCACGGAAGCACCATGAAGCGTAAATTTCTTCGCCTTCACTAAAGTTACTGCGTTTTCAATATTTTTTGTGTCGATCACAGGTCTTTCAATATTTTCCTTGCTTCGCGGCATTATACCTATAACAATGAAATATATTTTATTTAATACAATACAATTTCACTCATAAAGACGTACGTAAATAACTGTTGATCTAATTTCGACCGAAATGATGTACCTTGGTCAGTGACTGAGGTACACCGCAAGTTCGGTGGCTAAGGTACAACATCGCGATAACTTCACTTTACAAGCTTGATAAACCCACTTGCGATTGAGGTTAGGATCTGACACTCATGCCGTCTAGTAGGTAGATATACTAAGATTAGATTTTATATAAGACGGTTTCTACAAACATGCAACACTTTAAATAAATTGGAATAAAGTAAAGCCCAAAAAACTTAATTTTTGAGTGTAAAACAATTGAATTACCTTTTTAGCTATACTCTCACGGCGCCGGCGAAACGCAACTAACTCCACTTAATGCGGATCAATGAGGTATCAAACAACATAGACAACAATTCTAAAAGGCGCGAAATTAAAAAAAAAAAATAAGATTGTTCTAGGTACAACTCTGTCCAAGGTACAACAGGTTCCCCTACTAATTGACGTTGGTTCCTGAAATTTTGTTTCGGAGATTTGAGCATCAAAGATGAGCCTAGAAATGGTCGACCTACAGTAATCCAGGATGACGATTTGAGAACCCTGGCGAAGACTGGCCCATCACAAACGGTGCGTGAGATGGTGAAATAACTGGGCGTCAGCTTCCATGCGGTTTTTGATGGTTTAAAACGTAATGACTAGGTCAGAAAGCTAGGAAAGTGGGTGCCCAACTATTTGAACGATCGACAGAAATTGTCACGTATAGAGGTCTGTTCTTATTTGTTTTTGCGCCATCAAAACGATCTTTTTCTCGAGTGTCTCGTTACGTGTGATGAAAAGTGGATCCTCTATCACAAGAGACGTTCAGGACAGTGATATAATACCGATGAGTCAGTCAGGCATTTCCAGAGGCGAAAACTCACCAAAAAAAGACTATGATAGTGGTCAACGGCTGGTGTGATTCACTATAACTTTCTCCAACCATCAAACCATCACAGCAGAGTTCTATCGTCAGGAAATCGACGAAATGTGTCAAAAATATCGTCAACAGGTGTTTCGATCTTACTCCACGAAAATGTCCGTCCACACGTTTCACGAATGACCATTCGAATTGAGCGTCGAAGTTGTTTCTTGCCCACCATAGTCCCCAGACCTTTCACCAACCGACTACCATCTTTTCATGCACCTCGAAAATGTTCTAACCGGTAGAACCTTCGAACTATCAAAACTGGTCATTGTTGACTTCATCTAATCTCCAGCACCCAATTTTTATGCTGACGGAATTAATTGACTTGTGTTACGTTGTGAACATGTCGCTTAATTCGATTGAAATCAATAAGCATTCAGTTTGAAATAGACTCATGAAACGGACAAAACTTTAGAAACAACCAGTAATACTCACCTTCAAACTGATCTTTATTGGATACATCAGTCTCGACAAAAATTACTTTGTTATTTCCAAATTCAGCAGATATTTCTTTTTGAGCTTGCTCTCCATTTTTTACATCAATATCAGCCAAAGTAACGCCCTGAAAGCATCAAGGGTTCTAACCGAAATCAAATATTTGAGAAATGAAATTGAATTACTGTTTTTGGGATTACCATATCACCAGAACGGAATCGTAGTATACAATATGTAAAAGCCAAATGGAATAAATTCATGATTTCGGTTTACCAATCTGTTTTCCGTTAACCAGCTGTCGCACCCCATCGAACGACAACTCTCAAAAGTCGAAACTTGTGCTAGCTAACGACTAACGAGGTCTTACCTTTTGACGTGTAATTCCTAACACGGTACATATGTTAACAAAATACCGAAACACTTTAAATTTAAATTAAAATTTGACATACTCAAACGGAAAAATACTACCCCTACGTTCAACCCCCATCAAATGACAAGCACAACCCCCAATTTTTCAAATAGGAAGTATGATCTTGTGATATATTGTTTGGAAGGTATCTTTATTCACTATTCAAAAATGTTATCGCTTTCAAGTTTATTGAAAAAATTAAGATGAAATAAATTAAAATCAAATTCGAAAAAATAGACTCAAAACTTATTGCAATATACCCAAAACTTATTTTTGTTGAGGTATTGATAATGAGAAAGTAAGTATTATATAAAAACTATAAATAGTTTCTGTGGCAACGCTAGTTTAAAACGCCTCGTCAACTTGTTCTGTACGTTACAATATTATATTAATCAGTAATTTAATTTAAGTTTAAAGTTCGGTAACTTCAAGTCTGACAAGTGGTTAGATTAACGGAAATGCATAAAATAATAGTTAACACAATGCACAATGCCTGATTACCGAGATAAAACCCGAACACAACAAGGAGTAGCTCACCTATTTCGCGAGAAATTTCCTAATTTACCGCGCATATCTCTAGGAACAATAAGAAAAATAGAGAAGCAGTTTCGCTTGATCATGTGGGGCAGATAAAAAAAGCAGCTGTCAATGCAATGAGTGATGAACTAAAATTATACGTGATGCTTGAGTTTGAGAAAAACTCACATACATCGAGTAGACAGGCATCCACTACATTCAATGATAGCTATACATCGATAGTACATACTAAAATAGAATAGAACATATTAAAATAAAATAAAATGCATCCCTATAAAATGATACCTACTCAGGAGCTTATGGAAGAAGATTTTGAACTTAATTTTGTGAGCGAATGATGAACATGTTGGAACACAATATCATCCAATTAAAAGACTTCATGTTTTATGATGAGTGTACATTGTCTCTTAATGGTCATACTAATCGGCAACGGAAAATCCTCACTAGATGAGAAAAAAACACACGCAAAACCCTCAAAAAGTTAATAATGGGCAGGGATTGTAGAAAACCGTATCATTGGTTTTTCGTTGAGGGAAACTTGAATGGCGATAATTTTTAGGCACTTCTTCGAAATGATGTCATTCCAAGTTTAGCAAATGTATATCCTGATCCAGAAAACCCTCAAGTTACAGTGAATACGATATGGTTTTAGCAGGATGAAGCACCACCACATTACCAAGTTAATGTCCGGCAATACCTCGATACAACATTTCCCAATCGGTGGATAGGGAGGCGAGAATCGGTTGAATTGCCATCGCAATCACCTGATCTTTCATCATTAGACTTCTTTTTATGGGGATATGTATGGAGCAATGTGTACAAAACTGAACCTTCAGAATTGAACGACTTAAAAGAAAGAATAACACTTGCGATTAGGTTGGTCACGCCTGATATGTTGAATAATGTTACAAGACAATTTTATTTGAGACTAGTACTATGTTGCGTACAGCAACATAGTACTAGTCTCATAGTACGCGCGTCTACATAGTACGCGCAGCGATATAGAACAGTGCTTTGAAAAAATTGTTTTACAGCGCCATCTAGTGGCGAGTCACAGAAAAATTGATAGCCTGAAAACCTTCTTTATGAAAAATTACATATACGTGTCAAGTTTCATCTCGATCGGTTGAGCGATGTAGAAATTTATCACCTACCAACCAACCAACCAATCAACCAACCAACCACCCAACCAACCAACAAACATCCATTTTTATATATTAGAATAGAATGTTGCCAAAACGTTCGCGGTAAACATTTTGAACATCTACTTCGTTAACATCCATAGTTATTTTTCGTATTTTACGTTTCATTACGTTTTGTGTTACATTTCAGTTTTGAAGTGTGTTTTATCGAATTTCGGTAACACATGATTTCAGTTTATTTTATTCTAATCGTTGCAATAAATTCTAAAGCGATAACATTTTTGAATACGGAAAGAAGAAACCTTTCAAACGATATATCACAAACCTATGCTTTCCATTTAAAAAATTGGGGGTTGTACCTGTCATTCGAAAGGGATTGAAGGTAGGACATTTTTACGTTGAAGAATGTCAAATTATAATTTACATGTTTCGGGATTTTCCAAAAATATGTACAGTAACCGAAAAAATGAATTTATTTCGTTTGACTTTCACACACTGTATATGTGATAATTATTCTCAACTGATGCTGGAAATGTAACTATACTGTAGAAAGTTTTAATGAAATATAATATAATAGAAATAATACTTCCACAACAGTATCTGATTTGAGTTTGGATTTCTTCAACACAACATCGCAACAAAAATTTCAGAAGATAAATGAATGAATACTTACTTTCAAACCATTCCTTAAAAGTTCCCTGGCATGCGATAAACCTAAACCTGAAGCACCCCCAGTTATTAAAGCAACTTTTCCTTCAATTTTGAATACCATGATCTATTTCTTATGCGAACAATGATGAACTAAATAACTTCCAAATATATATGAGTATAAATTTGAATTGTTATCCTACGTCCACGGAAATGAGCACTTGCCATACAATAAATGTTTTTATTCATGTCGAATCATCTGTTGTGGCAACTTGAATGAATTCACAGGCTTTACAGAGTCGACCAAACAAAAACAGGCAACCAAATGAAAAATCAAGTGTGAAAATTATATTATCGAACGAATTGAATTGTTTTCAGATATAATATCCCAAGGACATTGATAACTAACGAAATAATTTTATCACAGTTTTCGAAAGCACGTTATTTGGTAACATCCCGACGCCGAAGGCGGAGGGATGTTACCTAAAATAACGTGCTTGAGGAAGTTGTGATAAAATTATGAGTTATTTATCAATGTTCGAGGGA